>PVIJ01020767.1:0-20147 GCA_004024925.1 Scalopus aquaticus | reverse complement strand
TGGGAGCAGTACTGGCCAGGTAATTTTTATTGACAATAAAAATGGTATAAAGTGTATAAAGCAATTTGACAAATGTATACATTGTAAAAAGAGCATCATCACGAAATTAATTGGTATATCCACCACTCACATAGGTTTTGTTGTTGTTGTTTTGCTTTTAGGTAAGAATGCTTAATATTTGCTCTCAGCAAATTTTCAAGTATCTTGTAACTAAGTTTGTATTCTTTGAAAGTCACATATTTTACAGTGTTCCTCAATTGGGATTTCTCTGATTTTTATGACACAATAGGCTGCATTATGGCTTTTTTGGAGGAAGACCACAGGGGTCAAGTGCCATTTTCAACATTTATTTCCACCTAATATACCGCAGAGTACACATTAGCAACACAGAATTTCATTGACATTGACCTTGGTAACCTGCCAAGATAGTACCTTTCAATAATTTTTTATTACTGCTCTGAGTTCTTTATCTCCATTTATAAGAGAAGTTTCTCAATTTTTTTAAAGATTTATTTATTTATACAATACAAGCTGGGGTACAGGTCAGAGGCGTGGGGCGGCCAGAGGGTTCACCAGAGACAGAGTGGGGAGCAGAACAGGCAGATCAGAAATACACTGCTGAGGGGAGCAGCGGGCGAGGCAGGAGAGGTCTGCCGCGCTATGTGGGAATCTCCCTGGCTGGACGACAAACTCACATCGCTCGCTGCCGACAGCTCCACAGCACAGCGCTCAACCGCTGCACCACCAGGGAGGCCTGAAGTTTCTCATTTTTACAGCATTTCTTTCTTGCATTTTTTTTCTCCATCACTATCCCATAATTCCCTTTGCTCCTTCTTCATCTCCATACTTAAACTCAGAAATCTCACTTTGTTTATCAATTTCTCCTACTCTATCATTATTTTGCTTTATCAATTCATCTACTGTTATTCCTTGCTTTACTCACCAATATGAAAATATCCAATATTTGTCTATCTTTTTGACTTGCTTTACTATACATAGTTTTCTCAAACTCCTTCCATTTTCCTACAAATGGTAACATTTCATCTCCTTTTAGGTGAATAGTGTTTATTGTGTGGATATGCTACATCTTATTGACCCAGTCCTCTATCAGTGGACACTTAGTTTGCCTCCCTGTATTAGGTGTGGTAGATAAGGCTGCAATAAACATTGCAGCACATATAATATTTTGAGTTCATGGTTTCATGTTCTTTGGACAGATGCCCAACAGTAAGAATACTGGGGTAGAGACCAGAAGAAAAAATGAAAGTGAGAGTGAGGCTGGGGAGGCTAACAGGGACCTGTGACTCGGTGCCTTTTCTCAGTCTTTCAAAGCAGGCTCCACTTCCAGGAATTAAATATTCTTTTCAAAGTGGACACTTCCCACCAGTGGCCCTGAAACTCAGGAAACCCTGTGTCCCATCTGCCCTCACAGGAAATCCTCCTTCACCCCTCAGGGCCTGTCCCAACTAGGCTGTAGGCTGTATCACCTCAGAGTCTCTTAGCTGGATCAAAACCTGGTATCAGAGACTCAGATCCTCAAGTGTCTCCCCACCACCTCGGTAACAGGCCCACCCCTGCGCCAGAGTAGTTCTCACCCAGCCAGGTCAAAAACTTGAACCTGAAGCTCCGCCTCTGATTCCCAAAACAGACCCTCCCACATCAGGATCCCCCCCCAGTCTCACAGGCCCTCACAATGTCAGGTCTTGGCACCTACTCTCTGGATCCCAGCTGCACGTTAACATCTGTGCTGCCACCCCAGGTATCCACCTGCCGCAAGGGTCCAGTTTCTCTGGTTCTAGAACACCCATCTGTCCTGTAGTCAGTCTGGGGGACAAAGGGAAAGACTGGACGGCACCCCTGCACCCCACCCCCTACAAGCGCCCTCAACCAGCTCTCCTCAGCGCTTGGGCGCCGCTGCCACCTAGCGGCTACAGAATAAACTGCAACTAGAGACCTGAAAGAAGGAGACACCTGTCACAGTCTGCAAAAGCTCTTGAGCACCCTCTGCGTGCAGAACCTGGGACACACAGACAGGGAACAAAGCCACTGCCCACATCTACTGCACCCACGTGCAGCTGCCATGAGTTCTAGTCCCTGGGACAGGGGCGTACATATGCCCCAGGTCCCCAAGCCCCCAAGTCCCTGCTCTGGGCCCCCTGCACCCCAGAGCTCTCTCAGGGATTACTGGCACCAACCCTACTCCAGGTCAGTGACCTGCCTGTCCCCTCACTGTCAGGGCTGCTGCCCCCTTCCCCTATAAAAGGGAGAGGAGCTGGGATCAGGCCCCTTCTCTGAACAAGCCCCGCTGTGAGTCAGCCAACCCCTGAGGCCTGGCCAGGCCTTTCCAGGGGTGAAGAGAAAGGCTGGTCTCCTTCCCCTGCTTCCTGCCAGCCACTCTGGGCTCCTTCCCTGCCAGACCTGCCACCTGATGGTCAACCCACCTTGAAAAAAAACAAAATAAACAAACCTCTAGCCAAGCTTACAAAGGAGAAAACACAAATAAATAGGATCATAAATGAAAGAGGAGAAATTACAACGGACACAGCAGAAATCAAAAGAATAATCAGAGAATATTATGAACAGCTATATGCAAACAAGTTCAACAACCTAGAAGAAATGGTCAAATTCCTAAAGCTATACAATCACCCAAAATTAGATAAAGAAGATATAGAACACCTAAACAGACCAATCGCAAGCAGTGAAATCAAAACAGTAATGAAAACCCTTCCCAAAACAAAAGCCCAGGATCAGATGGTTTCATAAATGAATTCTACCAAACATTCAAAAACTAACTAGTCCCTATCTTACACAAACTCTTTCAAAAAATCAAAAAGGAAGGAATATTACCAAACACAATCTATGAAGCCAACATCATGCTAATATCAAAACCAAACAAAGACAACAACAAAAAAGCAAACTACAACCCAATCTCTCTAATGAACACTGATGCAAAAATATTCAATAAAATCTAAGCCAACAGGATCCAACAATGCATCAAAAAGTTAACACACCATGACCAAGTGGCATTTATTCCCGGGACACAAGGGTAGTTCAGCATTCGAAAATCAATTAATGTAATCCAACACATCAACAAAAAGAAAAATAAAAACCATATGATCATATCAATAGATGCTGAGAAAACATTCGACGAAGTTCAACACCCATTTATGATGAAGGCCCTTGAAATCCTTGGGGTAGAAGGAAAATACCTTAACATAATAAAAGCCATATATGACAAACCCATAGCCAATATTACCCTCAATGGTGAGAAGCTGATAGCCTTTCCCCTAAGATCAGGAACAAGGCAAGGTTGTCCACTCTCACCATTGCTTTTCAACATAATACTAGAAGTCCTAGCCAGAGCAATAAGACGAGAAAAAGACACACAAGGAATCCAAATAGGGGAAGAAAAAATTAAACTGCCGCTATTTGCAGAGGA
This sequence comes from Scalopus aquaticus, assembly GCA_004024925.1. Taxonomy (NCBI): domain Eukaryota; kingdom Metazoa; phylum Chordata; class Mammalia; order Eulipotyphla; family Talpidae; genus Scalopus; species Scalopus aquaticus. The sequence continues at coordinate 16,708 of PVIJ01020767.1, read as the reverse complement.
CATGATAATATGCATACAGAATCCTAAAAACTCCATAGATAAACTAATCAAAGTTATAGATCAGTTTAGTAAAGTACCAGGAAACAAAAATCAACACACAAAAATCAGCAGCCTTCCTATATACAAACACCCAAACTGAAGAAGAAGAAATTAAGAAATCAATCCCCTTTATAATTGAAACCAAAAAAATCAAATACCTGGGAATAAACCTAACAAAAGAGGTGAAGGATTTATACAAAGTAAACTACAAGATACTGTTAGAAGAAATAGAAGATGACACAAAGAATGAAAGACATCCTCTGCTCATGGATTGGAAGAATTAACTTATCAAAATGGCCATCTTACCAAAAGCAACTTACAGATTCAGCGCTACACCGATAAAAATCTCAATGACATTCTTCAAAGAAATAGAAAAAATATTGATAAAATTCGTATGGAACCATAAAAAACTCCAAATAACTAAAGCTCTCCTCACTAAAAAGAAAGAAAATGAAGGAATTACACTCCCAGATTTCAAGTTATACTACAAAGCCATTGTAATTAAGACAGCATGGTACTGGAACAAAAACAGACACACAGACCAATGGACTCAAATAGAAAACCCAGAAATAAATCCATGTATCTATGGACAACTGATCTTTGACAAAGGTGCAAAGAATATGCAATGGAACTAGGTCAGTTTGTTCAATAAATAGTGCTGGGAAAACTGGAATGCTACTTGCAAAAAAAAATGAAACTAGGTTAATACCTCACACCATGCACAAAAACTAACTCAAAATGGATAAAAGACCTGAATATAAGACCTAAACCATAAAATATATGGAAGAAAACATAGGCAAAACACTACACGGCATACATCTCAGTAAAATCTTTAAAGACACATCCCCAAAGCAAAGATAGTGAAGGAAAAGACAAACAGCTGGGATTTCATCAAACTAAAAGGCTTCTGTATAGCTAAAGAGACATTAAGCAAAAAGAATAGACACCCTACTGATTGGGAGAAAAGTTTTGCACACAATACAACCGAAAAAGGACTGATCACAAAAATCTACAAAGAGCTCACACGACTCAACAAAAATAAAGCCAACAATCCAGTCAAAAAATGGGCAGAAGAGCTAAAAGGACACTTCTCCAAAGAGGAAATTCAAATGGCCAACAGATATATGAAAAATTTTTCAACATCACTTATAATCAGGGAAATGAAAATCAAAACTACAATGAGATACCACCTCACACCAGCGAGAAGAGCGCACATTAAGAAAACAGGCAACAACAAATGTTGGCAAGGATGTGGAGAAAAAGGAACTCTCCTACATTGCTGGTGGGAATGCAAACTGATCCAACCACTATGGAAAGCTGTATGGCAATTCCTCAAACTGCTAACAATGGAGCTTCCATATGACCCGGCAATACCACTTCTGGGAATCTACCCAAAGAACACAAAAACATTAATCCAAAAGGATACACGCACCCATATGTTTACTGCAGCACTGTATACAATAGCTAAGATATGGAAACAACCCAGATGCCCAAAAATAGATGATTGGATCTTGGATCAAAAAGATGTAGTACATATACACAATGAAATACTATTCCGCATTCAAAAAAGATAAACACAGCAATTTACTGCAACATGGATGGAACTAGAAGGGATCACGCTCAGCAAAATAAGCCAGAAAGAAAGAGAAAAATATCTAATCATTTCACTTATAACAGGAATATAGGGGAACCAAACAAGAGAGAGACACTCAGCGAGGGAGGGGGAGGATAAGGGCTCAAAATGGAAAAAAAGAGCACAAGGGACTATGGTGATGGGTCATGGGTGAATCGGTGGTGGGTTTCACAGGGAGAATACACAATAATGTAAAAGATATAAATAATAATAAAAAATGGCACAAGACCTGGAGAATGGGGGGGTGCAAGGAGGGGGGGGAGGGATGGGCTAGAGAACAGAGCATCCTAGAGGGGGGTTAAGGCACAGGGCAGCTTCTCTACCCGCCCTGCCCCTCCTCAGCCAGGAGCTGCCTTGTTCCCCCTCCCCAGGCCTCGTACCCATTCACCTGGACTCCACTTTCCAGATTTCATTCTTTTTCCTCAAATTCTTTGGAAAACTGTCCTAACAGCCTGAGTTTATCTCCCTCTAAGATGCAGGCGAGACCTTTCCCAGGTGCTGTGTAGGCTCCGCTCCTGAAATGTGGCGCAGCCCAGCCTTGTCCATGAGGGTCAGCGAAGGAGCAGGGGCAGACAGGGTTGGCTTTGTCTCTCTCCTGGAGGAAAATCCTGAGGACCCTCCCAGGCCGAAGCTGTGCAGGCAGCAGAGAGGACAAAACACTGGGGTGGCTCTACCTGTTCAGGGTGCAGGGTGGGTGTAGGAGTGGAGGGAGCAGGAGGGGAGCAGATCAGAGCTGGGAGGAGCAGGGAATCCTCCTGAGAAATGCAGGGGGGCCCTCATCACAGAGGGAGGGGAAGGAGGGACCTGCAGGGGGTGCCCACCCCATGCTGGGCTTGGGTATGTCCCCAGTAATCCCACCTCTCAGCCAGCTTGCCCCCAACCACCATCTACTTGGACGCATGGTCTGCGCTCAGAGACACAGGACAAAGGTACCTGTGGTGTTGGGGAGAAGAAGCCGCACAGGAGAGACTCTGTGACTCTGTGACCCAACTCTGTGACTTCACTTGTGGGAACCCCCAAAACAAGCAAAGCTAAGCCGTACTGCTCCTGGGTGCCTGCTCAGCTGGTCAGACTGGGGAGGAAGCAAGGACGTGTTTGTTGCTGGGCAAGGGACCCTGTGATTTGTAGGGGACACAAAGAGAGTCCTGGGGTGCTGGGGTGCTCTTCTCTGGATCTGTGATGTTCACATTTGGTGTTTCTTTATAGTAATTCATTAAGTTTTACAATTACTATGTTCTTTCTGTGCATTGTTTTCACAATTAGAAGCATCTTTAACAAAAGAATATTGAGGGTAGCTGTTGGATATTAACTCTTGCCATTATTTGGAGTTTTCATTAGGATCTATCTCAGATGTGGTAACTGAGGCACAAATAGGAGCATTTGGCAGTTCTTTGTGCACTCACATTACAGAGCCTATGGCTCTCACTGTGTGATTTGCATTTCTACAAGCTCTAGTAAGTTACAACATGTCCCCTTCTTTGCTAGCTGCCTGCACACCTATTTGGGGCTTATATGTGTCTGTAAGAGATAGATCTATAGATCTTTGAATATCATCCCAGAGGAGTCCATGTGTGCATTTCAACTCCTCAGCCTTTTTTAGGGAAGAAAGTTTTGATAAGAAAAAGCTCCTGCAGATACGGAGGGGCTGGGTTCATGGAGGGAGAGCCAGGCCCCTCTTGTCTGGAACCATGACAACAGCGCCCCTCCCCAGGCTGCAGACCCAGAGCTGGGCCGTCCTTCCATGGATGGTGTCATCCTGCTCCAGGAAGAGGCACCCGCAGCACTGGGGACAGTGAGTCCGCTGCTGGGAGAGCAGGCGCAGCGAGGCCGCAGGCAAGACAACGTATGAGACAACCGAGGCACAGGGCTGGATGTAACACACAGTGACAAGAGCAGCCAACAGAGGCAGGGGAGGACAGGACACCTGAGCTGCACAGGAGGGAGCTTGCGGAGAGGTCTGTGGGCCGGAGGGAGCTGAAGACTGTCTGGGTGAAACAGGGTGCGTTGGAGCCTCTCCAGGGACTGGAGGAGGCCGTGGCTGCTGTGCTCAGTTGATGTCAGCTCCTAAGTGGCATTTCCCAAAGTAAGTGATGATCCAGAAGACTAAGTTAACAGGAGCTTAGTCAGGCTTTTGTTTGAAAAAAGAAAGAATGTGGAATCCCATGTCATATATTTGTGAAATACCAACTTAAATCATTTGAACTGCTGCCCACTGTAGTAGGAACTATGAATAGCTCAGGAGGGATCTGGTCTACAGGGTTTCCCAAAGTTATCTGAACTTTGAGCTCCTTCTCCTTGCAGGGGAGCATCTCAGAACTAATATCTCTGGGATCATACTGAGAACTTCTCATGTAAATGAATTGGGTGCCCCTGTGGAAACAGTGAGAGACAGGAGCTGAGCTACGCTGTATGCCCCCTACACTGTCAATTCTTCCCACTCTCCCCACCTCAGGCCCTCTCCTGAAGCCCTGTCCTGGTCACAGGAGCACACCCGCATGTACCCACTCAATATAAATATCAGGGTGGACCTTGTGCCCCCACCCAGACCTGCAACCATGTGCACCCACTCCTTCCATAAAGAGTTAATGAGCACCTACTGTGTGCAGCCACTGCTCTGGGTGCCCAGGATGAGTCCAGGAATGAAGGCAACACACTTCTCTGTCCTGGTCCTCTGTAGGAGAAAGGCACCGCACACCACCCACACGAAGCAGGGAAACTTAAAGTATGTTAGCAGGTGAGTGGACTCTGGGGAAGAGCTCAACCCCAGGTCCAGGGGGTGTCTTCAGTTGGACATCAGGTGGTCAGAACAGGCTTCACCAGGGGACTTTGTAGACAAGACTGGAAGGAGATGAGGGAGTAGCCAAGTGACCTGGGGGGTCACTTTCCTGGCAGAGGGGACAGCTGGGCAGGTGACAGTGCTCCACGACGACATCCTCCACTCTGTGAGGTACAGAGTGTTTGCAGCACCCCCAAGAGTGCTGGAGGCCCCCTTCTGTCCTGATTCTAAAATGGCAGTTGTGGGGGCTCCTGCAGACCAGGGATTTGGGGCCTCACAATCAGTCATAGCTCTGGTTTCTGCTCTAAGCTAGTCTTACCCACCGCAGCACTTAAACTCCTCCTCAACAAAACCCATGAAATTTGGGGAATCCACTGGTCACAGTAGTTCACAATTCCTCTTCAAACGTTCATTCAGAAAGTCAGGGGTCTGGTTCCTGAAGGTCAAGACCACAGGGTCTCCAGTGAGCTCCATCACAAGGCAGACCCAAGGGTGTGCACATATTCTGGCAGGGGGCACGTTGCCCGGAGGGAAGCAGCACAGCAGTGAGGCAGACAGTGAAAGTAACAGCCCCCAAGAGGATGAGGATGATGGCGGGGTCAAAGAGGCGCTTTCAAGGGCTTTTAATTTCTGCCATTCAGCCTCTGCAATGATTCCCACCCACAGGCCCAGGGCCCCGGTCAGCCAGAGCACCGTGGAGTAAAGATGAGCCAGAGGCAGGAGAAGCGAGCGCACAGCAGCTTGCGTGCTCCGGGCCCCCGGGGGCAGGCCATTCTGGGCGCTGGGCAGGCAGGCTCCAGGGCTCCAGCCAGACCCCTCACTGCTGGCAGCCCCACCCCAGAACTTGTTTTTTATACATTCAATCACTTTTGAATCTCTTGATTGGAAAATTTAATCTATTTACCTTTAATTTAATTTAATTAATGGACATTACTGCCATTTTCTTAATTAAGTTTCTGACGGGTTTGGTTTAGGTCCTTTTTTTCTCTCCTAATGTCCTCTTTTGGTATCTATTTTTTTCTAGTGTTGTGGTTCAATTCCTTTTTCTTTTTATTTTGTGTAACTCAAGGCTTTTTTATTTGTATGATCATTATGCTTACATAAATCATCTTAGCACTAGAAGAGCCAGCTTTAGGCTGATAACAAATTACTTTTAATTGCATATAAAAATTCACTTTACATATTTTATATTATGCTTCACTAACAAATTACTGTAGCTACAGTTATCTTTAATTACTGTTTTTTACTTTTATAATAGTGGTAGCAGTGATTTACATGCCACCATTAGAGTATTAGAGTACTCTCAATTCAGCTATGTGGTTAGGTTTTTCAGTTGTGTTGTTAATTGCACCCCTTCATTTTAACTTCAAGAGCTTCCTCTAGCATTTCTTCCAAGTGTTGTTTGCTGGGAATATCTCTCACTCATTTGTACATGAGAGTTTTACTGGTTGTTGTATTCTTAGATGGCTGGTTTTTGTTTTTTATTTTTTTACAGAACTTTGAATATAACATCCCACTCACTCTAGCCTACAAGGTTCTAATTTTAGGGGTGCTGCTGGTATAGGATGAATGGTTTTTCTTACTGTTTTCAGAATTCTCTCCTTATCTTTGGCTCCTTACATTTGATTATAATGTGTCTTAGATTAATCTTCTTTGGAGTCCTTTGAGCTTATTGTACCTGAGTGCCCATCTCTCCTTAGATTAAAGGTGTTCTCAGCTCTTCTTCCCTTTAAATAACCTCTCTTCTTCTCCGTATCCTCCTCTTCTACTTCCTCTACTTCTCCTCCTCCTCTTGAGTGCTTGCGCTTGCGCTCTCTCTCTCTCTCTCTCTCTCTCTCTCTCTCTCTCTCTCTCTCTCTCTCTCTCTCTCGTGCGTATGCACACGCACACTCTCTCACTTCCACTCCCACTCCTGCTCCCATTCTCACTCTCTTCCCCACCTCCTTCTAGGACCCCTGTGATGTACACGTTTGTTTCCCTAATGATGTCTCATAATTCAAGAAGGACTTTTTACTCTTACTCTTTTCTCTTTTTATTCCTCTAATTGACTAATTTCAAGTGATCTGTCTTCAATCCACTGTTTCTTCTGCGTGATCAAGATTGTTACTGAAATTCTATATTGAATGTTCCTCTGTCACTGAGTTTTGTTTGTTGTTTCTTATGGTTTTTATATCTTTATTAAAATCTCCATTTGTGCCCGATTTCATCTGGTTGTCTACTGTTTTCTTGCATTTCATGAAGATAACTGTTTTTAATTCTCAAGAAATTCACGGGTCTCCATTTCTTTATGATGGGTTGCTGGAACTTTACTAGTTTCCTAGGTGGTGTTATATTTGCCCAATTCATCTCAGCCTTGTATTTTGGTCTACATTTGAAGAAGCAAGCACCTCTTCCATTCTAAACAAACTGATCTTAGCAAGCAAAATCCTTCTCCCATCTGCCTTGGACTGATGCGGTTAGTTTTATAATCATAGCCATGTGGGGTAAAGCCAGTTATGAGACTCTTGGGGTCTGAATAGAGTTCACCATTGACAGCTTGTTGCCAAAGGTTCAAGTGGGCAGTGATCTTCTCTGGTCCCTGTGTGCATGGGACCATTTCCAGTGCCTTGTTTATCAGGATAACACTGGATAAGCATCCATTTTATCATCCATAGCTGTGTGTTTAGGCAATTGATCTACTAAGGTGTTTGGTGGGTGTGGGCACAGCTAGGTCACTTCTGCTGGTCACTATGGTTGCCTGATTGGAAAGGACTTTACTGGACCATGGTTGAGAGGGGCTGGAATTGAGACCCAGGGCTATTACAGGTTCCACAGCCACACTGGAGGCCTTTTATGGCTCTAGGTGAATGTGACTCTGGCCATGTCCCTCTGGAGGTTGGTTTGGCCGTGGCTATGACTGGAGGAGATGGAGCCATTGGGTCTTTTTAAAGAGCTGCTGAGGGGAGATGTGAATGCCTGTGCCAGCAGGACTTCTCCTGGACTGCAGCTGGATGAGTGTAGACTTGTATATAGCACCCTCTCAGAGTCTCCAGAGGCACAGACAGGATATTCATCCATTGGTTCTCTGGATCAGCAGTACTGCTCAGGGACTGCAGCTGGAGGACTGGACCCAAGTATAGGGCTCCTTCAGGATCTCCAGGAGCACATATAGGAGTGTCTCCTACTAGGTCCCTGGGATGACAGGTCTACTGATGAATTATGATTGTGGTTATGTAATACAGAGGTCCCAGAAAAACGGTGTGTTCCAGGTTCCCTGCCCCACCCAGGGGAGGGTGTAGCTGAGGAGAGATAAGAGCTGGAGAAGAGAGAAGGGAGCACACACAGAGAACAGATAGAAGAAGGAAGGAAGCAGGATGGAGAGCCAGAAGAGGCACAAGGAGCAGAGAGACATGTAAAGAAGCTGCATTGGCCTGGACTGATCGAAACAGATGTGGGTGAGAGACCCGTGGGGAGGTGACAATGGCAATTTTGATCTTGATTTTGATTTTGCTCTTTAACTCCCAGAATTGTCTGTCTGTTTCTGACCCTTTTCTATGGGTCCCTGCCAAAAGGTGTTTTAGACTTGTGGCAAGCTTTTGGCCCTTGCTTTGGGCCAATCCCATTTGGGTGGACTTTTACCCACAAGGGGTTGGATAACTTTGGATGCTTGGTTTAGAAACTATATTCTTTGTCTTATCTGTCTTTTCTAATTGTATTAAAGTTTCTTTCCACTAAAAGTCTTGTATGTTTTGTATCGATGCAGCTGGTGGCAGAACCTATTTAGAACGGGCAGGTTTGGGGGTTCCGGGGATGCCCCTCTCCCTGCCCTATAACAGTTAGAGTCAAGTGTCCTTCAGAATCTCCAGGTAAGCAGCCAGGAGTATTTCCTGCAAGATTCCTAAGCCAGTGTACCTGTTTATGGGCTGCTCTTGACTTACAGATGGGAGTGTCTCCTACTAAGAACCTGGAATTTCAGATTTCCTAAACTCTGGCCTCACTATGCTATATCCTATATACTGAAGTCAAGGTGACCATTCTTTTTGGAATATTTATTTATTTATGCATACAATAACTGGAATATAAGCCAGAGGTGTGCAGGGTGAGAGGATTCACCAGACACAGAGTGGGGAGCAGGATCTACTGAAATACTCTACTGAGAGGAGCAGCAGGTGAGACAGGAGAGGTCTGCTGCACCATGTGGGTTAGCTCCCTAGTGGCGGATCAAACTCATGCTGCAATGGCTGGTAATAGCTTGATAACACTGAGACTTAACCCCTGTGCCACCAGGGAGGCCCAGAGTGACCATTTTTTAAAAGCATCATGTTATTATGTCATCATTTCTTTGTAAATTCATGTTGCTTCCATTGCATGCACTGTAGTGGCACCTGCACTGCCCTCCACCCAGTCTTTTCTCTCTCTGTCCTCTGCCATCCTCCTTATTGCAGTCATAGGGGCCTTGTTTCAGATTCTCAAACATATCATGTTTTCTTTCACCACAGGGTCTTTGCACATTTGGTTCCTATCCCTGCAAATTTCTTCCTCTCTGTTTTAATTAACTTTATTTACCCTTTTCAGTCTCAGCGCAAGCATCCACATCTGAGAGAACCTGTCCTACTCTTCATCTCAAAGTAAGAGTCCAACCACAAAAACTCTCATACAAATGAGTTCTTCAGAGCATTTATACATGTTTCTAATCATTTATTCATCATTATTATTTTAATATAGGTGAAATAGGACTCCAAAGCTCTTTTGAGAGTTTTGTCACAACTCAGTGGAGTCTTAAGTTTCTTTTGCACTATGAATGTAACAAAAGAAGAACAATGATATTATTCTAGAAGATGTTCAAGTACCTATTCCTTACAGAAAACAGAGAACTCAATTTAAATTTTGTTAGAAGGCTAAAAATTATTAAGTAAGAAAAGTAACCAGAAGCAGAGACTGTTTCTCAGAGATTAAAGGTTATTTCCACAGGAGACTTAGAAACAATCACTTTTTCACAATGTTATAAGCCATTGTCTGGAATCCCTGTTTTCTTCTCTCCAAAATGGGAGCTTGAACCCTGACCATCATGTTACAATCCAGACAGCTAGAGGGAGAAACAAAGAAGGGCAAGCCAAGTCATTTAAGTACACTTCCAGAAGTAACTCACAAATTTCCACTAATACTGCATCCTTTTGTTCCTGGTTTCTATGAGTTTTTATCACAAATGGAAAATGAGCCTTTTTGAATGATTTGTCTAGAACTATTGAAATAATCATGTAATTCTTCTACTTTAATGAATAAAATGATGGAGTTCACAAATAGATTTTCCCAATATTAGACTATACTTTCATTCCAGGGATAAGTCCATTTTGGCATGGTATGGGGGTTACCTTTAATGAATAACTCTATACTTCTCTTGCTCTGTTGCTAACATTTCCTTTAAGACTGTGAAATCTATCGAAAGTGGGGACGGACTAGGGTGTCCAGTCCCTTTGTGGTCACCAACTGAAAGTGGGGCGGCTGGGGCACAACTGCCCAGGCTCTGAGGCAAAAGCCACCAAAAAACCCCAAAAGGTTAAAAGGCCAAAAACAACAAAGGACAGTGCCTGATAAGAGAACAGATCACTGTCTGTGGTTCTCACCCGTGCACACAATTGCAAGAGACTTCAGGCTACAGGAACAACAACAACAAAAATGGGGTTTATTTTACAAACAGGTGAAACAGAGAGTTTACTGCATCCTCAAGAAGTGGCTACCTCACCAAAAACACATCAGTGATGGTAGCTCTTTGTAAGATATTGGGTTAGACCAACAAAAAGCTTTTTGAGACACCAGGCCCAGGGTCTCTGGTTCTCTTTTCAGGCTATGTCAGAGACAGGACGAGGCCCAGTCTCTGCAGAGTCCTTCAGCTTCTCTTCCTCCTCGGAGGGCAGGTGCTGGATGCTTCTTTTCTTCTTTCTTCCTCAGAGGCCAAGAACAGACTTCTTTCTTCTCTCTTTGGAGTCTGGAACCATCTTCTTTCTTCTTTTGGGGGGACTGGTGTCGCATTGTTCTTCTTTTCAGAGGCCTCCTTCTATCTCTGGGGCTGGCTTCCTCTCCTTTTTTTTCCTTCTTTTCCCCCTTCTTTTTTCCTTCTTTTTTCCCCCTCGGGTCCCTCCAATCCTGGCTTATATCCTCTCTCAGAGTACCATCCACAAGTCTGATTGGACCATTTTTCAATCCTAGAGCTGATTGGACCTACCCATTAGCTCCTAGCAACTGATTGGTTCATTCAAAATGGCAGTTACTGGGCAGGAGCAACTGCTACAACTGACATTGTGCAGTGGGGTGAGAGGCACCACTGCTCCTGCTGGCTCCCACTGCTAAGGCAGCTTGGTTCCAGTAACACTACGTTCATAAGTTATACTGTGTGTTTATTTCCCTTCTTGCACTTTCCTTTAGTTCTGAGTTTCACCTTGATTAAAAAAAAAAAGTCTCATAAAAGAATGCAGAGTTCCTGTTCCCTGGTTCTCCATGATAGTTTGTATGAGAGTTGGTGAGTCTGCATCCCTCAAAGCAAGGATAGTGAAGGAAAAGATAAATAGCTGGGATTACATCAAACTAAAAACCTTCTGTACAGCAAATGAAACATTAGGGCCTCCCCGGTGGCGCAGGGGTTAGGCGCTGCACTGTGGAGCTGTCGGCAGCGGTGACGCAAGTTCGACACCCGGCCAGGGAGAATCCCACATGGCGCTGCAGACCTCTCCTGCCTTGCCCGCTGCTTCCCTCAGCAGTGTATTTCTGATCTGCCTGTTCTGCTACCCGCTCCATTTCTGGTGAACCCTCTCGCCGCCCCACGCCTCTGGCCTGTACCCCAGCTTGTATGTATAAATAAAAAATAAATCTAAAAAAAATTTATATAAAAAAAAGAAACATTAATCAAAACAAAGAAACAGCCTACAGACTGGGAAAAACTTTTGCACTCCATACAACAGACAAGGGACTGAACACAAAAATCTACAAAAAACTCACATGACTCAACAAAAACAAAGTAAATAATCCAGTCAAAAAATGGGCAGAAGAATTTACCAGACACTTCTCCAAAGAAGAAATGCAAATGGCCAATAGGCATATGAAAAAATGTTCAACCTTCCTCATAATCAGGGAAATGCAAATAAAAACCACAATGAGATACCACCTTACACCAGGAAGAATGGCATGTATTTAAAAAACAGGAAACAACAAATGTTGGCAAGGATGTGGAGAAAAAGGAACCCTCCAACACTGCTGGTGGGAATACAAATTTGTCTAACCACTGCGAAAAGCTGTATGGCAGTTCCTCAAATTGCTAAAAATGGAGCCTCCATATGACACAGTAATACCACTTCTGGGAATCTCCCCAAAGGATACAAAAACATTAATCTAAAAAGAGACATGTACCCGTATGCTTATTGCAGTTTTGTTTACAATAGCTAAAATATGGAAACAACCCAGATGCCAAAAAATAGATGATTGGATAAAGAAGATGTAGTATATATACACAATGGAATACTATTCAGCATTCAAAAAAGACAAACATATGCAATTTGTAGCAAGATGGATGGAGCTAGAAGGGATAATGCTCAGCGAAATACGCCAGAAAGAAAGAGAAAAATATCAAATGGTTTCACTTATAACTGGAATACAGGCAAACCAAACTAGAAAGAGACATCCAGCAAGGGAGGGGGAGGATAAGAACTCAAAAAGGGGTAGAAAAGAGCACAAGGGACTATGGTTATGGTTCACGGGTGAATTGGTGGTGGGTAACCTATGGGGAATACACAATAATGTAAAAAATATGAATAATTTAAAAAAATGAAAAAAAAAAGAGTTGGTGTGTCTGTTCCCAGAATATTTGTAGACATGAGCATGACAGACTCTTAATTCCAACTCTATGAAACTGTGATCTTTCCATGAGGCCCACCCTGCTAACTTATTTAAAAGAGCATCAGGCCAGTCTCCACCTCACCTTCAGAATTGTTTATCCTCCTATCTTATCTACCTTTTCAGAAATATCATACAGTTATTTCTCTATTGTGTTCATGCCTTCTTCATTCCCCTCAACTAGAATGGATGTCCCAGGAGAAATGTTTCTAAAGCCCCTGTTCTTGAGCACTACAGTATATTGGTTAAATAAATTATTATCTATTCACATTGTGAAATGTCATTTAAGTAATCAAAAAGAGAAAGATTAACTTTACATATTTCGATGGAAAGTCATACATGAAATATTAATTGGGTTATGTGTAGCATCATCTCGGCATCATAGGTTTATATTCACATATACTTATGTGCACCTAAAGGAAGTATAAAAGCTGATATGTGAGCAGCTAATATTGGTTATCTTCTGGGTTTTGTCTCTTTTTCCGTATCATCATATTTTATTTATATATATATATATATATATATATACACGCACAGACATAAATATATATATATATATATATATATATATACACACACACACCTCAGAAGGTAATATATATGATCACATGATGAATGGATAATTTCCCAGAAAAATATCTAATAGTCTAAAGAAGAAATGTTAAGCCACAGAGCACCATTATTAAAATACAGCAAAGTCACATCTACACCAGGGAGAAAACAACAAGAGCAGACCCTGACAGTTGTAAATATGAAGTAGTTAAATTCATTTAAAAGATAGTAGTTAGGGCCTCCCTGGTGGCCCAACGGGTTAGGTGCTGCGCTGTGGAGCTATCAGCATAGCTGTCAGTAGCAGCGACGCAAGTTCGATGCCTGGCCAGGGAGATTCCCACATGGCACGGCAGACCTCTCCTGCTTCGCCCACTGCTCCCCTCAACAGTGTGCTTTGGTCGATCTAACTGTTCTCCCCACTCTGTCTCTGGTGGATCCTCACCACCCCACACCTCTGGCCTACACCCCAGCTTGTATGCAAAAATAAAATAAATCGTTTTAAAAAATTAAAAAGGTAGTTTATAATGAAGAACATTATAAATCAGTACATCTAATCAACAGACATTTAAAAAATAAAAATAAATTTAAAAAAAGAGATAAAAGACACTAGTTAAATGTTTACAAGGATACGGCTAACATTCAAAAATCATTTCCTTATCTTCCACTGGTCATACTGGTGGGGAAACTATGGCAGGGGAACTATGTGATTGAGATTTGAGGGTGATTTCTCCCTTCTGGGATGACACCGTTAAGAGCTGTGACAGGGGGAGCATGTCCCAGTGACCTGAAGCAAAGGCTTTTGAGGTGATGGACCCACATGACAGGAGAAGCCTGGATCCTTGAGTCACAGCCTGTTGGAAGTCTGCCAGAGAGAGCTGCTAACCTGTAATATGATAGGATTGAGCATACTTTTTACAGTATTAAATGCTGAGATTCTAGGGCAGTTTGTTACAATAGAGAATATTAACTATGCTGAGAATAAACCTGGGTCAGATATTCTTCTTGAGACATGTGATCCATCATTTTACAAATGAGCCTCTGTTGATCCAAAGATATGAATCCCAGTTCCGCCAACTATTAGTTATATGACCTCGGACAAGTTCATTAACTTACATGTGTTGCAGATATTTGGTTAGTGGCATCTACCAATAGGATTTGTAGCTTACTCTTTGAGGCCTCATATGCACATTTTCTTTAGAGGACAGTGAAGATTAATACACCCTGACTCATATCCCTGTGTAGGTACCATGGACAAACTAGAGCCTGGAGAATGAGAGGGTGCCAGGAAGAGGTCACATTAATAAATAGGGATAGCCCTTAGGAAGACCTCACTGAGAAGATGACATTCGAGCAAAGACACATGCAGATACCTGGAAGAAGAAAGTTCTAATCAAAAGCAAAAACTGAGTCAAGTATATGCCTGAACTGTCTAAGGTATTGGAAGAATCCCAGTATCTTTGTTTAGATTTGGAGCATGGACACTGAGGTCAGATGGTTCAGGACCTATCAGAACCCTTCTGAATTCTGGCTGCTGCTGTAAGGTAAATGGGAGCCATGGTGGACTTCTGAAGTGAGGAGTAACATACATCTTAGACTTTGAAAGGATCAGCTTGGATGCTAGGCTGAGAACACACTTTAAGAGACTGAAAACAGGACACGCCCCCAAAACATGGTGGCGAACACACGCTAGGATCAGGCTCTCCTACAAAAAATCGATTTATGGAGAAAAATATCCCTAAATTTGAGAGCTGTCTTAAAGAGAACCGGATACCCTACGCAATACAATCGACCCCAGGGGTGCTTTGGACTTAAAAATAAACAGAAGAGTCGGAGTAAAGAGAAGAGAGGGGACGTCTAACCCCACACAAAGGAGGAGCAGAGAGGAGAGATGGGCGGACCAGCTTCCCCTGAGAGCCACTGAATACAAGGTTAGAAACTGCAGTGAGGTCGGAGGGCTCCGGCCAGCCGACGGGGAGAGTGACCCCCACTCCCCCACCCCATGACCCCCCTCTCTTCCCTGCGTGGCAGCCCTGAGGAGCAGGAAAGCAGGAGAGTCACTGTGTCCCATCCCCCACCTGAGGCTAGGTAACATCTCAAAGGGGAGAAAGTCCAAGCAAGAAACATCCCCCACTGGCTGCTAGGTGATAGATTAGTCAGAAAAACCGGTTGGGCTGGAAAACCTCCTGCGGAGACCACCTCTTTCTGGGCTTTAGAATGCAAATGAATAAGAGGGGAAGGATGGAATTTAAGGACTATTGACTGACAATCCCCAAAACCCCTCCCATACCTGTTGCTGAAAAAAAAAATCTCCTGCTGAAAAACTCTCTGGCCACACCCTTCCCTGCAAAGTGTCAGCATCTTGGCACATGGAGGGCAGCAAAAAACAAACAAACAAACAAACAAAAAAAGACCACAGCAAGTGGTGACAATGCCCAGCACACGCCACCCCCTCCAACTTCTAGGCGGCTGCACACTGGCACCCTAGAAACTAGGTGAGGTGAAACGCTGATCAACAGCCAACCACAACCTCAACCCCTGCACCCCTTCATGGAGTAACAGGCCCCAAGCAGCAGAAAACAAACTAAGACCAGGAGATCCCAACCCCCCCCCCCCACACCAGACATAACCCCAGGGGCAGGAATAGCCCCAGGCAAACATCGGAGGAAAGGGGGGGAGAGTGGAGAAAGAATAGAAAGACTCCTAGCAAGGACTAATGACAGCAGCAACAACAAGACAACAACATATGTCACTGGAAAGGAGGGGCTGAACCCCAGCAGGGGACCCAACCAGAAACCACAGAACCTAAGAGCAAAAGGACTACAGAACTCCAAATTCGCATCTCCCCAATACGTTATTTTCTTTATTATTATTTTTTATTTTTTACTAGTTTATTATTATTATCCCTTTTATTCTCTTTATTATTATTTTATTTTATTTTTTACTATTTTTATTACTATTCCCCCCCCCTTTTTTTTTAACTTTTAACTTACCTTTTTCTCTTGGTCCTTCATTCCTACTTTTCTTCATCTTCATTCCCCTTTTCTTTCCTCTCCCTGTTTTTTCTTTCTTTTTTCCTCTTTTCCCCTTCCTCTCTTTTCTCTTTTCTTTCTCTTTTACCACAAACCACCCCTTCATCTTCCCTAATTAAACTCAGAACCGGAAACACACTGGAGACACACCACGAGAAACGCAAAAATTCAACAAAGAAAAATAAGAAAATCCAGAAGCTATCTAGTCACAGCCAAGGCAACTCAGATCTAGGGAACCACAAACACTCCTGAGCAAGTAAAACCAGGAGTCATGCCCACCAGCACCAGTAGAAAACTACGAACAGAGCAAAGCAGAAAACCAACAATGGGAAAGAAAAAAGTCACAAATGACCCTCAAAACAATACACCACAAAAAGAAAATGCCTCTCCAGAACCCATTAATATGGACATAGAAGATTACATCCACCTAACAGATAAAGACTTCAAAATAGCCATCATAAAAAAATTGATAGAATTAAATGAAAAGAACAAAGAACTGAGGGACATAAACAAAGAACTGAGGAACGAGAATGAATCCATAAAGACGAAATTGAAGGAACTGGAAGATTTAAAAGAACTGAAGAACAAGAACGAATCCATAAAGAAGAAATTGAAAGAAATGGAAGATTTAAAAACATCAGTAGAGGAGCTAAAGAAATCCAGAGAAAGCCAAAAAAGTGAATTAAAAGATATGCAGGGAAGAATAAGCACTCTGGAAGATAATGATACTAACAGAATCAAGGCAGAAAAGGAAAGAGAA
Source organism: Scalopus aquaticus (assembly GCA_004024925.1). Classification (NCBI taxonomy): domain Eukaryota; kingdom Metazoa; phylum Chordata; class Mammalia; order Eulipotyphla; family Talpidae; genus Scalopus; species Scalopus aquaticus. The sequence goes on along the minus strand of PVIJ01020767.1, from coordinate 56 downwards.
AAACAAAGGAAAAAGAATGAGGAAAAGCTTCGAGAACTATCTGACACCATGAAAAA
>PVIJ01020766.1:0-20154 GCA_004024925.1 Scalopus aquaticus | reverse complement strand
CCACATCCTTTCCAGCATTTGTTGTTGCCTGTATTTTTAATGTGTGCCATCCTCTCAGGTGTGAGGTGGTATCTCATAGTGGTTTTGATTTGCATTTCCTTGATTATAAGTGATGTTGAGCATTTTTTCATGTATCTGTTGGCCATTTGCTTTTCTTCTTTGAAGAAGTGCCTTTTGAGCTCTTCTGCCCATTTTTTGATTGGGTTATTGGCCAACTTAAGCACTCTTGGAGTTGACTAGGCAACAATGAGGAGACACAGATGAGCAAGGGGTGGGGAGTAGAGTTGAGGCAGCCACCTGTGAGTGAGAAGAGTCCCTCTGTATGCTCACCTTTAGTGCCCCAGAGGTCATGAAGGCAGTTGTCAAATACGTGTGTTTATACAATTTCTGTTGAGTCTTGACTCCCAGTCTTGTATCACTCATGTATGGCCAAACCCTGGCACAATTTTAGGGGGAAGTGTAATTTGAGACTCTCCTGGTGGCAGAGAGCCCAGTCCTGGTCCAGGCCTGGAGGCAGCCTCAATTCCAATTCTGTGAAATAGCAAACCTGGGCTGGAGACAAGCCAGAATCCAGCCCCTCACACGATAGATGTGCCAAGGATTATAAAGGAAATGACCAAGGAGGCCAGATGGACGAGACAGAGAAGCAGTGCTCCAGAACCCCAGGAGGCAATGTGTCATCCGCAAACGTCTTGAAGATGCACAAAGCACTGTACAGTGGCACTTTGCCCACCTGATCAACAATGGCCGTATGCGTGCTGTATACCACGCTGTTAGGCATCTAAGGAGAACTCGCAGTAGACCCCCAGGACCCTGTGCACACACTTCTCAGGGCTTAACTTCAGATGCAGATGAGCAATAGCGCAAACAGTAGCCAAAGGAACCTCAGCCCCAGAGGCTGTGACAGCAGGCAGAAGAGCACCCAAGCTGAGTGGAGAGATGACAGGAAATTTCTGAGGAAAGTTCATGTGTGCAATGAGATGTGAGGATGCCTGGGAACATTTCAGGAAGGGACAGGACTTGGAGGAGAAAGGAACTGTGGTGAAAGAGGGAGGGGGGACTGCTCAAGGAACTGGGGGAGCATGGTTTGTACTGACTGTCGTATAAAGGGAAACATGTGCAGAGGGGTGGATGTGAAGGGTGGGGGAGGACAAGATGGAGGAGGAGAGCAGGTCATGTTATAGGGCCTTGGAGGTCATGATAGGGCATGGGCTCCATTAAAAGGGTAACCTGGGATCCACAAAGGGTTGGACTGATTGATTATTGATGTGCCAATACTGTAAGCTTCAGGAGCGTAGCTTCACATCTAGGTAAGTGCATATACCACACCACATCCACCGCCAGGTTTCCAGCGTTGTGCGTCACTATCAAATTGAATCCCTCTACCTGTCCCTCCCACCGCTTCCCACTTCCCCTTTGGAAACCATTTTGCTTTCAGAGTCTAAGAGTTGTTTTTGTTGTGATGTGTTATTTTGTTTGCTTTGTTTATTTATATTCCACATGAGTGAAATTTATCTTTCTCGTTTTGACTTACTTCACTCAGCAAAATCCCCTTAAAATCCACCCATGTTGCTGCAAAATGCAAAATTTCATCTTTTTTATAGCTGAGCAGAAGTCCACTGTGTTTGTGTGTATTTACATATACTTATATATACACATATATGTGTACATATGTGTATGTATTACCCCATGTACAGATAAAGAATGGATGGTAGAAGAACTTGTCTGGGGAGAAGCCAGAATTAGATGAAAGAGTCCAAGATGAGTGTCCAGTGTCCAGTGGTCAGCCCCCACTCAGCGGGAAGGACATGGAAGTTCAGGCAAGGGACTCTGTGAGTGTGTGCAACACAGAAACGGAGGGAAGAGAGTGTTTTAAGAAAAACATGGTAGGCCAATTCTGCCAAACAGAGCTGATGGATGATGAAAGACAACCTCAGATTTAGTCACAAAACACCGACCCAGACTCCAAAGCCAGAACCCAGTCTATATAGGGAAGCCCCAGCTCTAAAGCCCTCAGTCCTCTTTCCCATTATTTTGCTTTATTTCTTTTCAGAGTTAGTAATATCTAAAACCTCTTTATTTCCTGTTTCTTGTCTGTCTCCCTCAATACCAGAACACAAGCATCATGAAAATGGCACCTATCAGTTTTGGTCTCCACTATATCCCTGTCCTACTAGGTGCTTGGCACAGAGCAGGTCTTCAGTCAGCATGTGTTATTCAAGGAAAAAAAGATTGTAATGTGAGATAAGGAAGTTACCAGCAAGGAGAACCTTGATCTTTGCATCTGCTTATATCAACTAAACAGAAATAAATGAGCCCTAAATTAGCAAGGAAGTTTCCTGTCAGTTGAAAGTTTGCACTGTGAGTCTTGAAGACTTTCTGGCACAATAATTTACATTTGTTTTTATTTTTACATTATGTCCCAATGCCCCAAACAGGAAACAGATTTCCTGGGAATGTGTTCTGATGAACTAAACCCATTTGAAATCTACTAATAGCCCTGGGTCACTGAAACAAACTAGAGAGAGAGAGAGAGAGAGAGAGAGAGAGAGAGAGAGAGAGAGAGAGAGATTCAAATCAATACAAGACTCTGTGTATACCTTTTTCACTGGAGGATAAGTAAAAATGTGTAATACGGGAATTTGTATTGGTGCACTTAAAATAATAAAAGGTTAAGAAAGGACACAATACAGAATGCTTTTAAGAAGAGAAATTGCTATAGAAAACAGTAAAAATTTCTTCAGGATACCATCAATACAATCAAAGAAATTAATGACAGATTTCAAATTGCTATTTTATAAATAATTTCTGAATATTTGACAGACAGTAGCTCATCATAAATGGATTACAGTTCACTAGTAGTCCACAAAAAGTTAACTAGTGTACTATAGAGTCACATAGAATAAAATGAGTAAATCTTCCAGACTGGGCAGCTGTAGAATTTAAGACAAGGAAAGAGAGGATAAATAATAAAAATAAACCTCTGCACTTATATGAGTATAATTGATCAGAAAGTGGTGAAACAAATTTTTTGAAGAACAGTTTAACAATATGCATCATTAATTGAAATGCCTGTGTCCCTCATCCCAGAATTCCACTTCTAGGAATTTATCCAAAGAAATGGATACAGACATGTACAATAACATATATAAAGGATTATTTAGTGTAGTATTATCTGAAATTAAAAAAAACAATAAAAACCTAAAGATCCTTAATGGGAACTGTTTTGCTGTATTATAATTTCATATAATGGAATGCTTTGTGATTATTAAAAATTATTAAGCAGTATTTGTTCCAAATTATCAAATTGTAGACTTGAAAGAGTCACATTTTATGGTGTGTAAATTATACCTCAAATTGTACCTAAATATCAAATTGATTTTTAAAAATAAATGAGATAGAACTGAAGTAATAACATAGAAAGATGCCCAGGATCTGTTGCTGAGGGGAAATCAGGTTGGACACCAGGATATGTGACCCGACGCATGTGCGATTTCTAAATGTGTTTCTATGCCTGTGTGTCCTTATACATGGAAAAGGTCTAAAAAGGGTCACCAATACTCAACTGAGGTAATCTCCAAAAAATTAAAGGGAATGGAAAACTTTTCATTTTTACTTTGTGTAACTCCACAGTTACATAACTGTGAAAGAGTCACATTTTATGGTGTGTAAATTATACTTCAAATTGAATTTGCTTTAAAACAAAGTTTGTTTTAAAACTTTTTAAAAAGATACTGGCAATGACTGACTCATTCTGCCCCCAGTTCCAGTGTCCCGCCCTGTCCTCACGCTCAGGACTCCCAGCGCCCAGGCCACAGTGGGGGACGTGGTGGAGCTTCACTGTGAGGCCCAAAGAGGCTCTCCCCCGATCCTGTACCAGTTTTATCAAGAAGACAAGATCCTGGGGAGCAGCTCAGCCCCCTCTGGCAGAGGAGTATCCTTCAACCTCTCTCTAACTGCAGAACATTCTGGAAACTATGCCTGTGAAGCCAGCAATGGCCAAGAGGCCCAACGCAGTGAGACAGTGTCACTCAGAGTCTCAGGTAAGCTGACCTCCCAATTACAGCACAACCAGGGACCGGTAGTCACAATCCGAGCTCTAGGCTCCATGTGACCATTTTCTGAGTGACATCATGGCAGACCTGCTGCCTGCACAGCCTCCATCTTGGAGTTTTGAATGCTACATTTTGAGAAACTTGCATCTTCCTTTGCTTGTTGTGTCTGTCCTGGTAGCAATACTGCAGTCATTGTAACCAAAACTTCTTTAATGTAGAAGTAAGGGCTTTCAAAATGTAAATTCCATCCTAGTCAACAATCAAGCTGGAAAGGGAAAGTCTAGAGAGTGTTTCACCTCAGAAGAGATTTAATTGGGTTCCTCTCTCTGTCAACCAGTTTCTCCTGCCCCTGCCCAAGGCAGCTCTGGTTCTCACCCATAACACTTGCTAAGAGACTTCCCAGCCTGATTCTCCTGCTCCCTACAAGTCCTCGTTCCATTCATCTGCAGTCCTCTCTCCCCTGTGGCCCTACATTTGATGCAGGCTTGTCACCTCATCCACCCTTCCTCTCCCCTTCACATGATGCCATCACTCCATTGACTCTGATGTCCGTTCCCCTCCACACCAGCCACATGTTTCCACATGCACCACTCTGGTTATCTGACTGCAGCCTCCTGTCCTACTTGCTGCTTCAACTCCTCCAGTCACTGTTGTTCTCAGACATCAACAGAGCTCCCCGTTCATTAATGTCCCTGCTCTCTCCAGACAAGGACACCCTTGACTCCCACACCAAAGCCAGCATGCTTCTGTATCGCCTCGTGGCCCGTCCCTTCTTCCTCAGGTGTGGACGAGAGGACCCTGCTCCCCAAGAAAAGTGAAAATCAGGGGCTCTCTGGACTCTATCCTTTCAAATTCAAAATACAACCAAGAATCCCTTTTTCATGTTTCCCAACATCTCCCACCCTATAGGACCCTTTCCATTGAGGCTTCACGTGCTCTGTCTCTCCCCTGTCTAAGAAAAGCCCCCAGTCACAGTTCTATTATCACTAAGCTACCAAAAAGGGCCAGGGCATAGATGTCTGATTTTATTCCATGCTTCCTTCTGATCTTTCCACCAAAGTGGTCCTTGCAAGGTCAGCAATGACCTCCAGGACCTTAGGGCCAAGGCCATTCTCATCTTCATCTTACTTGCTCTCACAGAAATAATCCCTTTGATTACCATTTCTTCCTACTTCAACCTCTCTTCCCCAGCTTCAGGGAATTCACCTTTCCCGGTTCTCCTCTCTCTGCCACTCCTTCCCTGTCACCTTTAATGGTCCCTCCTTTTGTGGACAAACTTTAAGCAGTTGTGTTCCAGAGCTTTGTCCTGCATGCACCCTCATTTCTTATCTGTAGTCTTACTACGCATTATCCTGGGGATGTCATCTGCAAATGATTCCTGGATATACCACTCTCCACTCAAATGTCTCAAATTTCATGTACTTGAGCCTCTCTAAAACTGAACTCATGATATTCCCCCAGACTTGTTTCTCCTCCATCTGTCTTTACCACTGTGAGAAACCCTTGTATGTCTATCCAGGTATACAAGGCAAAATCTCAGGAGTCTTCCTTGACATTTTTCTCCCTTGGTCTTCATAGCCAGTTAAACAAAGTTGATTTTATTCCTAAGTATTTCTTGACTCCTTCCTGTCTCTACCACCACAACTGAGTCAAAACCACTGTCATTTCAATGATTGCAATGCCACCTAACTACCCTCTACTCCACTTCATACCACTGCAATCCATTTTGCACCTTTAAATCAAAATGGTGTCTTAAAGACAAATGTGATCATCTCCTACCCTGTATAGGTACACAAGTAGGCTTCCTGTTACTCTGTGGGAAAGGATCAGCACCTATGACTGGGGTCCATGAAGCCACCTAGATCTCAACCCTCCTATTCATGGAGCCCCCACTTGACTTAATTCTGCTGCGCCTTGATTCAATAAATCAAAAGTTCCAACCTTCATCCCAGTTCAGGGTCTTTGAACATGTTGCCATTCTGGTACATTCTTCACTTCCTATTTCACTGGTGCATTCTAAATGCCATTTTATGAGGAAGCATCCCTGCATAATCCATACTAAATCAGATCCTAGGAATATATATTGCATAGTACTCTATTTTCTTATGTCACCTGTCAATATTTTAATTCTGTATTTGTATTTTTACTTGATTTCAGTTTATCATCTTTAGATTGTAGCTTTTATAAGCTCAGGGACTGTCTATCTTACTATTGAATCCCCTGTATAGAGTGCAGTTCCCAGGACTTATTAATTACTCAATCTTTGATGAATGAATAAATAAGAATGAGCAAATATCTTGATCCCTCCCCATGCATTGCTTCTGGCAATGAAGCACCAGGTGTCCCTTGCTCCCCATTTCCTTTGCACTGTTTTCTCTTTTTTCCAATTGTCTTATGACTTGTCAGATTACTGGGTTTCAGCTTAATCTTTGTTTTCAGATTTCCCAAACATATTTGAGATTGCCTATCCACACACTCTAAACTATAAGTAGCAATACACAAATGCTATTGTTCTTTCAACTCTGAAGGAATTAGAACTGAGTTCTGAGTGATGTCACATGGTCCTTAAAAACTGAGAAAAATATTTTCCTGTCTGAAAAGTTCTTACTAAGGAGGTACATATTTAAATAACAGGAACTGATGGCTATTTTTCTTCTCCAGTTCCAGTGTCTCAGCCTGTCTTCACTCTCAGGGTTCCTAGAACCCAGGCTGTAGTGGGGGACGTGGTGGAGCTTCACTGTGAGGCCCAGAACGGCTCTCCCCCCATCCTGTACTGGTTTTATCATGGGGATGTTGTGCTGGGCAGCAGCTCAGTCCCCTCTGGAGGAGGAGCATCCTTCAGCTTCTCTCTGACCGCAGAACATTCGGGAAGCTACTCCTGCCAGGCCAGCAATGGCTTCAGAGCCCAGCGCAGTGAGGCGGTGACACTCAGCGTCACAGGTGAGTTGGCCCTGCCCCCAGCAGCACAGTCAGGAGTTCCTACTCTCCTACTCACCTGCTACAGAGCCTCCACTTAGAAGCCGGGATCCTTCCTGTGGTTACAGTCTCAGGAATCTGGACATTCCCAGCTTCACAGTTCAGTCTTCTTGAATGTGAGAAAAACACACCAAAAATTGTCAAGAAGGCTTCTGAGAACATGCACCATGTTCCAGTCTGCAACTATGATGCAAAGAGAAACTAAAAAAGGCTGAGTATGGATTTCTCTGCTCCATGCCTTTTCTCGGTTCCTCTCTCATTAACTACCAACAAGTCTCTACTCTTGAACTTCTTTCATTACCGGGACAGATATATACCTTACACTTCCATATTAAAAATTCTGTATTAACAGTAGTTGTGTGCACAACCATTCAGGAGATATATCCAGTCCAAGTTAGTTTGCAAAGTGATTCTTAAACTAATAGGACACAGGGACCAGCCCAGAGGGGAGAGCAGGGGAAATAGAAAGGAAATTACCACCCATCAATCAAGTTCTTTCTCATTGCTGTCCCTGCCCTCTTGCCATTAAGCATAAATCCAAAGAAAAACTGCTTCTTGTGAGTGCTGAATCTGCTTTATAACTTCCTACAAGTCAAACCTCCAAACCCTGTTCAGCAGTACCTGGGGTGCAGCAAAAGTCTGCTAAGGGCTGTTGAGATGAATGTACTACTTCTGCTCTGACGAAACTAGTTGCATGGCTTCCTATACTGACCTCTATTTTCTTACCTATAAGGTAAGACTAGATGGCAGTCATGGTCATCCCCAGCCATAGAAGTATATGATTTTGGCACACAGGGAACATGGAGTAGTTGGATTCAACATTTCCTGGAAGAAGACATGAAAACGGAGAAACTGGGTGTCCCTACTCCTAGAATACATCCCAGAGAAACAGGACACCATGAAAGAATGGGCAAACACCCTCTGAGATATGTAAAGCAAAATACAGATTGATATTCCTAATCTCTCCTGTCTGTGTCCCCGGGTGTCATAAGGAATAGAGACAAAGTCCCATGAGCAGGTTCTTCCAGGGATGCTGGTCCAGGATGCAGCATCTCATCAAGATGCTGTGTAGTTATAGCTTCGGTGATAGGAAGCAACTTGATTTCAGATCTGATATTTTTGGTCCACTCAACCAGTTCATTCTCTCCCCACTGGCAGCATCCACCTCAGCCAATTTTCCTCTGCAATTCTCAGGGACTCTTCCTGGTTTACATGGTTTACATCTTTGTGGTTTACATGCTTACCACATAGATCCAGCGCACAGGTACTGCCACTGCCAAGTGCTCCTCCAGCCCTCTTCTCAGCACAGAGGACCAGCACACCAGCTCGCCTGTCCTCCCTACTCACGATTTTGGGCTTTTCCCTATTCCTTCGTTTCTATGATTTCCTGGTACAAATGCATGTTATTTCTGCTGCTGCTGTCACACCTACAGGACTAGATAAATTGTGTCTGAGTAACAGAACTGAGACATGGGTCATGGAGAACAGGAACTATCAAAAAAGGGAACATTTCTCATCATCATCATCATTGCTATCATCACCACCACCACCACCATCACTTACTGAATCCGTGGCTAGGCCCTGTGTTTAGGGTTTGACACATAGTATCTCATTTATTTAAGAGAAACCAGAGAGGACAAAAATGAGACTATTTTATTCCCAAACTGCAGGAAATGAAAAGGTTTAGAGAGGTGAAGTAATTATTGATAGTTACACCATTACAATAGTAAAGGAAATCAGGCTGAAACATGGGTCTCCCAAATTGTTAATGTAAGTCTACAAAATGACATTTTTTTCATCATTTGTGGCCTTATTTTAACATATTTTTAGTTTTTAATAAGTTGTTACTCTGCCTGAACAGATAAGTCTTCATGATAGAAACATCAAAGGGTATGAAAGACATAATATCAAAAGGTAAAGGTCTCGTTCTACCTACACACAAACACACTCCTGTATGTCCACACCGCCAGTGCCCATTAGCCACTGTTAGTGGTTCATGTGTATTCTAGAAATAATCAAATATGTTACAAATACAAAGACATAGAACTTCTTTTTTTTACAAAAGTAGAATCATCTTACATATACAGTTATGCAACTTGCATTTTTCGTACAAATACATCTTGGCTTTAGTTTAAACATGTATCTTAGATAAATTTCATATTCATTAGCCAAGCAACTAGGTTGTCTCTAGTTTTTAGCTATTATCAAAAAGCTACAACAGAAATCCTTGCACAAATATATTTGCAAATCCTATATCAGTATCCCTAAAGGAAATTGTCTTCGAAGTAGATTTTCTGGGTGACAGTTTATGAGCATTTCAAATTTGGTAGATACTCCCAAGCTGTCTCAATTTTCACTCCCACCTACAGCAAATCAAGGTGCCTCTTTATTCATAACCCCATCAATGTTATCTGTCTTCAACTTTGCCAAGCCGATGGGTACTCTTATTTGTATATATTTAATCAACAATGGAGATGATAATCATTTGATTATATTTATTGATCATTTGGAGTTTTCAGTGACTCATACCTTTTCCTCACTTTAATGTTGGATATTTTTGTTCGTTAATCGATACTTATATACATTAAAGTCATTAGTTTTGTCTGTCATAAGCGTTTCAACCTATCTTCCAATATTGAGATCTGACTTTTGCATTTGTTTATAACACTTTTTGTTCCTTTATGAACAATGGTAGAAGTAGGAACTTGAACTGACTTTTCCCTCCCCCAGTTCCAGTGTCCCGCCCTGTGCTCACCCTCGGGGCTCCCGCCCAGGCCACGGTGGGGGACGTGGTGGAGCTTCACTGTGAGGCCCAGAGGGGGTCTCCCCCCATCCTGTACTGGTTTTATTGTGAGGATGTCACCCTGGGAAACAGCTCCGCCCCCTCTGGAGGAGGAGTGTCCTTCAACCTCTCCCTGACCACAGAACATTCTGGAAACTACTCCTGTGAGGCTGACAATGGCCTGGGGCCCCAGCGCAGTGAGATGGTGGCACTTTTCCTCACAGGTAAGTTTCCTAGGCCCATGCCCATACCCCAACATCGACAAAATAACCCTCCAAGCAAACTGATCATTTTTGCATTACAGTGACTCTCGGAGATGGAGCTGGGAGCTCTCCAAATTATTTTCTGAACTGATAGTACTTGGACAAGAGAGGGAGTCAGTGAGGATCACTGTACTCAGGGCTCATCAGTTGATGCCTCTTCTCTAACTGCCTTAGCGTCCCTCTGACCCTCAAGCACAACCTGGACCTGGATGGGCACCCTCTCAAAGGGAGGGGCTATTTCCAGGGCTCACACAACCCTGGGGTCCACTAATCTGCTAACCTCAGATGTGCTGGCCCAGGGCTCACCCCCTGTCCTGGGCCCGGCGTCAGGGCAGTTCCTAGCGACAAGCCTTCTGCTCTGGCTCATGCGTAGGGTCTCCCTTTAGGGCTGACAGGAAGCAGAGGCAGCACCATCACCACAGGTGTCACCGGGGGGCTGCTCAGCGTGACAGGCCTTGCTGTCGCCGCCCTGCTGTTGCATCACTGTATCTTGAGGAAAGCAGGTGGGTACAACATGGCTGGCCTCCACTGGGGTCTGTGCCCTTCCCAGCCCCATTCCTCAGGCTCAGGCTACCTTTTGAACCACCCTCAGGCTTGCAGCAGCTCCTGCTCCAACAATCTCACCTTCCTCTCAGGCTGCCCAGAATTTGCCTTTACAAAACATCAAGTTTCCACAACCACCCTACCAGGTGAAGATACCTTGATGAGATGTAATTCATTAGCACAGCAGAGTACCTCCCTCTCTGCCCTGTCAAGATCCCCCAAGAAATAGAAGAGGAGATTAAACACAGGATAAAAATGGAAGCCAAAAAGGACTTGAAAAATTACTGATTTTTTTTCTCAAGTACAATATTTTCATAGCTGATCCAGTCAATTTTCTTACCTGCAACTATCAACCATTGTTCTTTACAAACTCCAGATAAAAGGACTGTGGAATGTCATATTCTCCTTCATATTATAACCATACACTTAAAAGTCAGTCAGTAATTTTTGCCCAACCTGCCACATCCATAGAGCATAGTAAAGAAGCTGCAAATTTTAGGGACAGTGACTCCTGGATAGGTCTAGGTGAGCTTCCTATAAGTCCCCTGTGAGGGCTCCTTCTCCTGGGTCCAATGCTCCAATGCTTCTTTTTGCAGGAAGAAGGCCTGCCTCTGACCCTGCCAGGTGAGATTTCAGCTGCATTCCTGTGTGGTTCAATAAGCGCCCACCAGATATAAAAATGGAATTGAATCTGGTTACTGCTGACAGTATGCTAGCTGCTGTGTTTCTCTAAGATGACTTAGGCCCATTTACTGTTGCCGTGTCCCTTGGGATATTTCAAAACAAGTTCTAGAACCTTCTCACCCACACCTGTCAACTTAGCAGCTAAGGTGAGTTGAGTAACTTCTGAAGAGCCACAGCAAAAATGTGCCACTGCTCTAGTGTCTTAGCAGTAGTGTTAGTTTGAGTATTACAGCAGAAGTGTTAGACCCAGAGTACCACAGCAGAAGCACTACAACTTGCAGGTCATAACTCAAGTATTCCAGCACACCAGGGCTACAGGGCTGCAGTCTAGGGGAAGCAGACTCAAGGTGTTGGCAGGCAGACTGAGGGGCGCCCTGGGATCCCCCCAGATTAGCACGCTCTAAATAGGTTCTGCCATCTGCCTCATAAAGACAAAACATACTCTTAGTGTATAAGACCTTCAGTAGGAAAGAAGCTTTATAGAGTGCCATAGAGAGGAGATAAGAAATGATGTTAGTTTCCAATGAAAACATTCAGTTACCCATCCCCTCAAGGAATGTCCAACCAAACAGGGTTAGACCCAAAGCAGGACCCAAAGTGGAGCTACTGAGGCCCAAAGACTTGCCACAAGTTTAGGCGCCTTCTGGTGGGGGCCCATAAGAAAGAGATGGAAAGGGCCAGATGGAAGGGAAGGAAAAGTGAAAATTAAAAATACAAGTCAAGATAAAGGTTACCACTGTTGGCTTCTCCACAGGTCTCTCACCCGCATCTCTGTCTCTTCCAAGTGTCTTTTCCCATGTCCGCCAAGTCCTGGCGCAAGTCCCTCTGCTCCACGTTTCTGCTCTGCGTCTTTTCTCTAGGTCTTCTCTCCCAAGTCCCTTCTTCCCTTCACCGCTCAGCTCCACCCTTCATTAAGTGGGGCGGGGAAACTAGACCCCCTCTTTTTAGATTGCAGTGTTAACAAAAGAACACTTGAACTGTATGACCAATGAGCTGGAGGTGACCTTACTTATACAGACAGAAAGAATAAGCTAGATCTGCTTTATGCATATGAAGTTTTCAGTCAGTGCAGTTCTGACTGATGCAAAGTTTGCCAAGAGGTGGTTGGTCAAATTTTAATCCTGGGTCTGGTTTGCTGTGTGTTTTCAATTTCTTCTGAGCTGTGGATGCACTGGAATCTCAACAGCCTCCCTGCTCTGATTGGTTGTCACCCATACTAGGGATGGCTCCATGTCATTTTCTCTTTTTCATTTTATTTATAACTATACTGACCGACCTCCTGCTTCAAGTGTCAGTTGTCTTTTGCTTCTGTTACATCCTTGTCCATGTTGCCTTGGGTGTCTGAGTGATCCCTACCACCACTGAATTCATCATGACCAATGATGACCTTAGTCTGACCAGCCTAGAAAGCTCTGGACTTGGCCAATGCAGCCAACACCTATTGTGTTGACAACCAAGAAGACAGAGTCACACAACCTGGAACCCAGTGAGGCCACTCTGTCAGCAGGAGGTAGTGCTTGTAAGATGGGGCTGCCACCCATCTGCAGAAGCCACACCACTACCCACACTCTGTCCCGGGACGGGCCCAGGAAAGCAGCCTCCCAGCTCTCTGGAGCAGCCCTGAGCCTTTCCAGTTACGGATCTCTCTGAGGTCCTGAACTCTCGGAGTGGATGCTTGGGAGTCAGCTTTGCTTCTTTGCTCTTTCCTTCTCTGGTTTACACGGTTTTGAGCAGGTCACTTCACCTTTTTAAACCTCTAATTTTTTATCTATAAAATGGGAACAATAATAGAATCAACCTAATATTGCATAAGCGTTAGCACAGTGCTTAGTACATACCAAGCAACCATAAAGTCTGGAAACATAAATAGAAGGCATTTATCAGAACTCACACTGTAATAACCTGTAACAATTGGCCATTTGTTATGTGCTCGCCTATGCTCCCAGGCTTGGCAGCCACCCTGTAATAAGACTCTTGAGAAGGGAATGATTATTCTAGCTGCTTTGTCAGGATTCCTGGAAAATATCAACGTTTCTGTCTCATAGGAGCTCTTCAGGCTCAGCCCCTCAAGAACCCACCTACTGCAACATCCCAGACTGGATAGAACTGCAGCCAGTGTACAGCAATGGTGAGCTGAGGGCCCCCGCTTTGGACAGGAGCCCCAGGGAGGGGTGGGCCTGAGCTGGGGTGGGGAGCTGTGCAGAGAGGGAGCCAGTCACTCCAGGGTAAAGGTCTAGGTGGGGGAGAGACAAGTAACTGAGACAAGAGGCAAGCACCTTCAAGTCCTCTCAGACTTCAACTCCTTTCCTAGTAAACCCCAAAAGAGGAGACGTGATATACTCAGAAGTCCGGACAATTCAAGAGAAAAAACAACCTGCAGGTAAGACCTGCAGACCCAGGGTTTGGCAGTGACCCCCGTGCTTGACTCAGGCTCTGTCCCACCAGTGAGTGGGGGTCAACCTGGCACAGAGTCATCCTTTAGGCTGAGTCACTGGGGTTCCTAATCCACCTACAATGCTTAGGGACAATGCTTGGGGGTCATCTTTGTAGTGTTGCTTCTCTGTTCTCCACACGCGGCCTTGGCTTACCCTGAGTAACAAGCTCCCTGGAGCAGTCACAACCTCTCCATTTACAGAGTGGGGCAGGACTATCGCTCCCTACCACCTGCACTGGTTGTCTGTTGCGACAAATGACAAAGTTGGCAGGAGCAGACAGCACAAGCTTATCACTGCGCTATGCCATGGGTGCGATGTCAGGCAGGTATCTCAACAGGTCACCTTTCTTCCTGGAGGTCCTAGAGGATAGTGTGCTTCTGTACCTTTTCTAGCTTCTAAAGGACACCCCTTTCTGTGCTTCCTGACCCCCTTCCTTCATCCTCTTCAAAGCCAGCAATGTTGCATCTCTCTGAACATTCTTCCAAGGCTAGGTCCTCGCTCACACAGCTGGGAAAAATCTCTGATTTTAAAGTTCTCCTTAAAATTCCACCTGGATAACCCAGCTTATCTCCTCATCTCAAGGTCCTTAAACTTAATCACACCTGCAAGGTCCCTTATTCATAGTCCCTGTAACATAGGCACAGGATCCTGAGGTTAGATGTGACTTCAGTGGGGAGAACATTGTTCTGTCCACCACACAGACTCAGAGGGATATTGTGAGGATCACATGGGAAAATAGAAGCAGACCTGCTATTACAGCAGTGGAGAGGTAAGCATCGTTGATGGTGACTACATGCTGGGTGTTCAGCCAGGTGGTCAGAGGTGGTTGAAGGTAGACATCTGCAATGAGGGACCCCACCTGGCTTCCTCCCCTTTGGAGCAGGAAAGAATGAATGATCTCTTTGGGGAAGATGTGTGTTTCTAACCCTGCTCTGTAGAAAGTGCTGTGTGATTTTAGCCACTCTGCTTCCCTCTCTGGTTTTCTGATCCCTCTTGCATTAAGTCAGCTGTTCGTGGCACATTCTTGGCCAGTGGCCCACCTCTTACACATACAAACACTTTGTCACTTACAGCTCCTCAGTTGTTATTCCCATTTTACAGATGAGGAAACTGAAGCAGAGAGCTTTTATTTGACTGGCCTGAGGTCACATAGCCTGTAAATCACAGAACAGTATCTAGAATACAGGCTGTGGACCAAGCTCTGCTTCTCAGCACAGTTCCAGGGAGCCTGGATTCTCATTCTAAGCCAGGAAAGAGCTCTGTCTGAAGAATGTCATATTTTACTCAGTTATAAGACACTATAACAACAATAAGAACTTTTAACACCACATCAACAGTGCTCTCAATAAATAAGTATTGTAAATTATGCGCTATATTTATTATGCCTACTTATGTATTTATTTGTAGCACTAAGAACTATGCATGGCACATAGGGTCTGTTCAACAGAGAAATTAGACATCATGTGTGCAAACACACACACACATATACACACGCTCATATAACTTTACAACACCCCTCTAGGTAGATGATGCTGCTAACCCATCATACAGATGATAGCCAAAGCGAGAGGTATTGAGGGACCTGTTTAAGACGCAGAAGTGGCACAGCGGCCCGGGGCTCAGTTGCAGAGGTCTGCCTTCTAAGCCTCTGCACTGCCTGGGTCCAGGCCAGGCCGCCTCTCCATAATACAGGCCCTGAATCTATGCTCAAAGCACCAACAAAAGAACAAAATGTCTTTCATCCCAGAACCCCCTTGGCAGCTCAGTGTGGGGGACAATGTACAAAGCGATGTTGAAGATAGAGTTGGTCAAAGCTGTGAGGCTGAAGATCTTAGAAAAAGCAAGTAACAGTATTGGGGGAGGCCCAAAAGAAAGGGGGCCTCTCCCATGGGGCAGAGGATCCCAGGAGACAGCTGTGGGGGGGCTGACAAATGGGAAGGGAGATCTCTACGGGCCCTTTCAAGGCTGACCATTTCTTTCCTCTCCACAGCAGCCTCAGCACCACGGTTTCTCAAGAACACGGTGAGTTCTATGACCTGCACATCCTCCCTGAGGGTTCCCCACCTCTGGCCTCACCTGTCCTGTCTGCTCTTTCCCCCAGGATTCCTCTGTCATCTACTCCCAGGTGAAGGTGGCTTCAACTGTAACCTCTGGTCCTCAGCTCTTGGCTTCCTCAACTCCTCACAGATGAGTCCACACATCCAGCCCCCGACTGCAGTCTCAGCCTCTGTACCCCAAAGCCATCCTTGGGGTGAGGGGACATTGAAGTAGGAAGATTTAAACTGACCACATCCCGTAGCCTCTGTGTCTGGTGTCACCAGAACACAGGGCCCCGTGTGACTCCCGCCTGTTTCCCAACTTACAGCCATTCTCTCTCGGTGTTTTGTCTAAGGCACGTTGTTTCCAACCCCGTGTCCACCATGTCCCCTGCCTCCTTACAGGGCTTCAGCTTTGGTCATTATTCTGAGTCCCACCCCAAACCCCAGCCCCCATTCCCCAGTGAGGACTCCTCAACTCCATCGTGGGCACCTACTCTTAGTGTTTCTCAGGTGCCATCCTCCTGGTGGGCTGCGGTGGGCTCTGCCCAGTGAGATGGCACGTGGCCCAGACACACTTACCCCACTCTGGTTATGGACTTCCCCGTGAAGGGACTCCACTTCACACTCCCGTCCGTCTGAAACACTCAGGCCTGTACCTGACACGGGGTTAACTTCTCTCCTGCCCATGTGACAGTATTTACCTGTTCAAATAAGCAGATTTCACACCCTGGGTCCCAAATCCTTCCCGCTCTGCCAGAAGTAACCAGCAATGTCATGGCCAGGACAACCAGGGGCACAGACCGAGGACAGGAGGTGCATGTTGGAGCACAGGAGGTGCTGTCTGACTGACTGACTGACTGAGTACTATACTATGGATGATTGTGAAGACTTCCTACCTTCAAACTGGTTTATGATCCAGTGCGCTAACCAGGAAACCCAGGAAGTATTCTCTCTTCCCTGAGTCAGAAATAAATTAAGGCCTTTGAGTGAGAAAGGTTCTGTTCAGTGAGCAAGAAGGCGTCTCAGACTTTAACGTGCTCAAGAATCATTCGGGCATACTGTAAAATGCAGGTTCTCACTCAGTGGATCCGGGAGAAGGCTAAGATTCTGCACTTCTAACAAGAGCCCACATGACCCCAGGCCCTGGCGGTCTTGTGGAGAACTGTGGAAGCTCCAGTTGCCCACAGCCTCACCCGTGGGGTTAGCCACACAGACCACGCTGCGCCCCTGTCATACTCCTGCTAGGATACCTGCAGCTACGGTTGCTGAGAGCACTTCTGTGCCACAGGCTGTGTTTCATCAGCCAGGCTGCGGAGGAAAAGAAACTGCCACCAGCTTTGTTACCCCACCTCAGGCCTCACATTTCAGCTGCAAAGAAGGGATGAGCACCCTATGCATGAACACACCCCTCAGGCTTTTCCATTCAAAGTCATTCCATCCGCCTCCGAGCCATGTTTGCTTTGTTCCACTTTCATGACCTCATCTTGACCTTCACCCACTCCCCCTATGGTGGACTGTAGGCCCGGAATAAAATCCTTTATAGGGCACTCAAGACCCTCCTTCACCCAGCAACACCTGCCTACCTTTCCAGCTTCTCCTACCTTTGCTGTCCTGCACACCCTGCACCCAGTCACAGGGCACTCTCCATTCCCTAACACACCTTCTCCTCTCCCCTCCTAAAAGGATTTCCCTGTTTCCATCTGCTGGAATCCTGCTCATTCTTTGAGCCTCAAATCAAATATCAGTCCTGCCAGAATTAACCCTTGTCTCCTTTGGGCTCCCATAGCACTCCCATACCTTACACAGTGAGACTTGGGACTGCCAATGGCTGATGTTCAGAAGAACTTAGAGTTTATCAGACTGACTCTCTAACTTGATAGTTAGAAACTGAAAACCAGGAAAGGCCAACAAACCATACAACAAACAGTGGTTAGTGGCAAAGCCCAGGCTGCATGGAACCCTGGACTCTCTCCATCCAGGACAGTGATCTGTCCTCTGCATCACTCCTTGATCACAAAGGCCTGTGCATTGTACTCTGTTTCCCCAAGACTGAGAGTTCCTGAAAGCAAAACCCAAGTCCAATTCATGTACATCCAGAGCCCAGCATGGTGCCTGGAATTCGGCGGGTACTCGGTGAACGGGTGTCAGAGAGAATGCCCACTAAGTCCCCCATGGATAAACACCACCTGCACAAATTCATCTGTATCTTGACCTGCTCCTCTTAATCCAGACAAGTGCAATATGTCATTGGATCACAAAGTTTTCTGAATACTAATAAAATAATTTCTAAAAAGTCTACTGGTCAGTTTGAGATGAATGTTACAGCTTGTTCAAAACCTGCCTGACCGGCAAACACATTAAACTAGGAAAGTTGTCCCCACAAAGTTTGCTTCCCCTCCTATCTGCATCCCTTCCCTCCTTCCTTCCCTCCTTCCCTCCATCCTTCCCCCCTCCCTCCCTTCCTTCCTTCATCCATCCTACTTTCCTTCCTTCTCTTTTTCTTTCTTTCTCCCTTTTGTTAGTTGAAAGTACCCCTCTACCTTGTCATCCCATGCAGAGATAAATCACTATCTCTGAGTCCCTGGATCAAATTGGTCACCCACCCAGCACAAACTTTATTTCTTAAATGTCTCTTAAGCCATGTCCACTTTGCAGCCCCCACTGTCACTGCCCTGTACTCCCCACCATCAGGTATTATATCTAGTTCATAACTAGTTTTTTTTAATATATATTTTTATTGTTATTTATATCTTTTACATTTTGTATTCCCCTTGGGTAATCCACCACCAAATCACCCATGATCCATCTCCGTGGTCCCTTGTGTTCTTTTCTACTCCGTTTTGTGCCCTTATCCTCCCCCTCCTCCCCCAACCCCCCAAGTGTCTCTCTCCTATTTGGTTTCCCTGTAGTCCTGTTATAAGTGAAACCATTCGATATTTTTCTCTTTCTTTCTGGCTTGTTTTACTGAGTATGATCCCCTCTAATTCCATCCATGTCACTGCAAAATGCATGTGTTTATCTTCTTTGAATGCTGAATAGTATTCCATTGTGTATATGTACCACATCTTCTTGATCCAATCATCTATTTTTGGACATCTGGGTTGCTTCCATACCTTTGCTATTGTGAACAGTGCCGCAATGAACATATGGGTGCATGTATCCTTTTGAATTAGTGTTTTTGTGTCCTTTGGGTAAATTCCCAAAAGTGGTATTGCTGGGTCGTATGGAAGCTCCATGTTTAGCAGTTTGAGGAATTGCCATACAGCTTTCCATAGTGATTGGACCAGTTCACATTCCCACCAGCAGTGTAGAAGAGTTCCTTTTTCTCCACATCCTTTCCAGCATTTATTTTTGCCTATATATTTAATGTGTGCCATCCTCACAGGTGTGAGGTGGTATCTCATAGTGGTTTTGATTTGCATTTCCTTGATTATAAGTGATGTTGAGCATTTTTTCATGTATCTGTTGGCCATTTGCTTTTCTTCTTTGAGGAGAAGTGACTTTTTAGCTCTTCTGCCAATGTTTTGACTGGATTGTTAGCTTGTATTTGTTGAGTTGTGTGAGTTCCTTGTAAATATTTGTTATCAGTCCTTTATCAGATGTATTGTGTGCAAAGATCTTTTCCCAGTTGGTAGGGTGTCTGTTTGTTTTGGTTAATGTCTCTTTTGCTGTACAGAGCTTTTTATTTTGATGTAATCCCAACTGTTTATCTTGTCCTTCACTTCCTTCGCTTTGGGGGATGTGTCATTAAAGATTTTGCTGAGATGTATGTTGTGTAGAGTTTTGCCTATATTTTCTTCTATAAATTTTATGGTTTCAGGTCTTACACCTAGGTCTTTTATCCATTTTGAGTTGGTTTTTGTGCACAGTGTGAACAAACACTGTGTATCAGTGTTCATTAGAGAGATTGGTCTGCAGTTTTCTTTTTTTTGTGTTATCTTTGTCTGGTTTTGGTATTACAGTTACGTTTGCTTCAAAGACTATGTTTGGTAGTACTCCTTCCTTCTCGATTTTTTGAAATAGTTTGTGTAATATAGGGACTATTACGTTTTTGAATGTTTGGTCGAATTCGTTTGTGCAGTAGCCTAACTTAATTTTTTTTTGCATGTGGCTGTCCAGTTTTCCCAGCACCATTCATTGAATAGACTATCCTTGTTCCACTGCATTTTCTTTGCTCCTTTTTTTTTATATAATATATATTTTTATTGTTATTTATGTCTTTTACATTTTGCATTCCCCTTGGGTAGCCCACCACCAATTCACCCGTGATCCATCTCCATGGTCCCTTGTGTTCTTTTCTATTCCATTTTGTGCCCTTTCCCTTCCCTCCCTCCGGCTCCTTCCTCCCCCCTCCCCCCCCACTGATTGTCTCTCTCC
>PVIJ01020765.1:0-20139 GCA_004024925.1 Scalopus aquaticus | reverse complement strand
CGCTCAAATTTATTTATTTATTTATTTATTTTACATGGATGAACTGGGGTAAAGACCAGAGGTGCAGGGGGGGAGAGGATTGACCAGAGTCAGAGTGGGGAGCAGAACAGGTGGGTGTACTGAAATATACTGCTAAGGGGAGCTGCAGTGGTCTGCTGTGCCATATGTTAGCTCCCTGTCCTAGGATCGAACTCAGGGCATTAAGGTGATACCGCTGAGAATCAACCCCTAGACCACCAGGGAGGCCCACTCGAGTTTATTTTTAATGTTGGGAGGAGTCCATGATTGTTTCCATCTAGGTAGATCTGTCCTGTTGTGTAATAAGGGGGAAAGCATGGTCCTCTCTGGTGGTACCAGGGGTGAAGTCTCAGCACTGTGAAGCTATAGGCAGCACAAGTTCGAGCCCAGGGAGCCAGGGAGCTGACCCATGTGGTGACCTCTCCTGTCTTGCCTATTCTGCTCCCCTCAGCAGTGTATTTCACTCAGTCTGCTTATTCTGCTCCCCACTCCGTCTCTGGTGAATCCTCTCACGACCCCCCAACTCTGGCCTACACCCCAGCTTTTGTATGCATAAATAAAAAAAATAAATCTTTTGGGCCGCCCCGGTGGTGCAGCAGTTAAGCGCTGCGTTGTGGAGCTATTGGCGGCGGCGACGCGAGTTCGACGCCCGGCCAGGGAGAATCCCACATGGCACGGCAGACCTCTCCTGCCTTGCCCGCTGCTCCCCTCAGCAGTGTACTTCTGATCTTCCTGTTCTGCTCCCCACTCTGTCTCTGGTGAGCCCTCTCGCCACCCCACACCTCTGGCCTGTACCCCAACTTGAGTGTATAAATAAAAAAAATAAATCTTTTAAAAATAAATAAATAAATAAATCTTTTTTAAAAATTGGGGAAGAGCAGAGATCTTCCTCCTGATCCCCTGTTACCTGTTTTGCAATTCTCTGTCAGCAGTAAGGTGAAACACAGACTGCTTTGTTCTACTCTATAGTAACAACCACATACCAAAAATTTCTGTTCTACCTGTTTGTTATTCCGGTAACCGGGCATGTGGTTTGTTGAGTTCTGTGGAAGCAGTTAGTCTGACAGCTAAAGTTAAGATAACCTTCAGTTTTTTGAGAAATAGTAATTATGTATAAGTGTGTATCTGTTTATATAACCAGACTATACCCCGCTTTAAAATGAATACCCATTTGACTTAAGATTCTTGTTTTACATAAATGATTGCACTGTGGTTTTATAGGTTTTAAGAAGAAGCAGCGATGAAGAGAAAGTCCTTTGTTTGGTCCGGCAGCGCACAGGCCACCACTGTCCGACCGCGGTGATGGTGGTTCTCATCATGGTGTGGGATGGCATCCCGCTCCCGATGGCTGACAGGTTGTACAGCGAGCTCACCGAAAACCTCAAGTCCTACAATGGCCACCCCACCGACCGCAGATGCACTCTGAATGAAAAGTAATCCAATGAGTTTTTTAAACTGCTTTCAAACATCTCCATGTAATGTTCATTTATTGATTAACCACAAACTAGGCATAGTGCATGGGAGAACAAGATTTTAGATTATTGTGGAACTAAAACGAACATTTCTTTAAAGAAAGCCTAACAAGTGTTAGGCTGTCTTAGGATATTCTTTTGAATATTCTTTTTTTCTTTTTCTTCTGTCTTAGATAACTGATGCCACTCACCCCTACAAACTGGAGGGAGAGGGATTTTTCATAAAGGCAAAAAGCTCCTCCTTTAGCAATATACAGAAAATCAGTTTTCCTACAGCTTTGCTAGTGCTTATGTTGCCAGACTGTCTTTGCCCTTTTAATACGGGGTAAATGACATCAGGTTAATTTTGATTTACATTTTTCATATTACAAGTATGTTTTCATTGGTTTAACTATTTACTACTTCTAGTCATTTTTTCTTTTTATTCTTTTTGTTGTTGTTCAACCATCAGTTCCATTATAGCCCATTCATAAATAGGGTTGTTGTGACATATTGGGACTATTAACCCTTTGCCTGTGATATAGTTTATCTATACTTTTACTAATTTTACTTTTTTTTTTTTTTTTAGTTTTGCTATGTCATCCTTGGCAAAAGTTTTTTTTTTTTTAAATATAATTAACAGTGTCTGTATTTCGCCTTAAACTTGTCTGAATATTGTTATTTAGAATTTTTTCTTATAATTTTAGAGTAATTCATCCATGTTTTTGGTTAATTTCAAATGTGAATTTTTAAAAAACATAAATACCTGACATATTTAAATTGGAATGCTGGTCAATGGTGCTAAGAGTAGATCCATTTTCATCCTATTTTCCCACATATCTCAACATTAATTATTAAAATGTCCTTCTTTTCCCTTTGATTAAAATGCTTCCTTTAAAAAACTGACATCTTTTATGATATTTAGTCTCCCTCTTCCATAACATGATTTTTCTTTTCATTTGTTCAAATTTACTTCTGTTCACATCAGGAGTGTTTTGAAGATAAAAGTCTCTCATTGTACAAGACATAAATAAAATATAGATAGTCCTCTCTCTAATCCCCACACAAGATTAATTTGTATACCACCTAAAGTGTTCCTTATGCTTTTAATATCATAATTTCATTACATTTTTCCTATGCTAACAAATACATACGTACACTTTATTTTTAATGTCTGCTAATTATTTTGTTGTTTTGATGCACTGTAACATACCTCTCATGACCTTTCATAAAGACACTTACTTTATAGAATGTACATACATATTTATTTAATCTACCTATGAATTTAGTAATAGTTCAGAATAATTATTTCACTAACTGCATCTCACATCGTTTCTATTTGTATTTGCATAAAGGAGGCAAACAAAACTTAATTTACTCTTATATTCCCCTCATCTATTTTCCATAATTGTTAACTTTTCTTTACATTTCCTTTTATAAATAGCATCACACACATATCATTGCTATTTTTCTTTCTGGATTATTTCCCCCTAAATATCAGCTAAATAAGCATTTTCTGAGAATGAGAATACTTTTTTATATATCCCAACTACAATTGTCAAAATCAGAATATGCAATTATCTAATCTACAGTTCATATTCAATTTTCCTCCATCTATCTTTCATATATTGATTTGTAAAAGGGAACTGCTGCTCAATTTGGGATTGTTGTTTCTTCCTGATTCAATTCATCTTACAAACGTTTAGCCTGGACTACTATACTGAGGCAACACTATTGATAGTTATTTCAAGTAAAGTTGTCCCATTGTCATGACGTCTACTTTAATTTGTTTTGCAGAAGTTCTACTAGGTCTCACAATTTTTCACACTTCCTGTGTGTTTAATTTTTTTAATAATTATCAACAGCTAACTGTCTTTATCTCCTTTCCATGTATTGGTTCAACAACAGTAATAGTTATTTTTCTTATTTGTTTAACAACTTTAATTTTCTTCTGCAATTTCAGATTTACACCTTTGATCCCATTTGCATCTCATTATTCTTTCTTGTGAAGAGTTACTGTAATTTTTGCTATTTTAAAATACATTTTCATCATTGTGACAAGGTTTGGGGGAAGTTAGAAAGTTAAACTATTCTTTCTTACCTTCTTTTCCTCATAGTATCTCAAATGATCCTTTCTGCATTGTTCCAAGTCATTATATGCACAAGTACTATATCTATATTATTAGAAGTTTCAAGCACTATGTGAATAGGAACCAGAAGAGTGTATGTTACCTGCTTGATTTCATATCTTTCTATCGATAATTCCTGCAATTGCCTAGTTGCTGAGTGAACTCAATTTTTTCTTTTGTTGAATTCATGAAGGCTTTCTTTAAAATTGACAAAGCTATTTCACATACATTATCTATTATCCTTTATCAACCTTTAGAGGACTATATTAATGTCATTTTACCATTGAAGAACCTAGCAAGCTCCTTTATATCCCTTCCTTGAACTTCTAATCAAAGAAAGGTTATATTTCAGATATCTAGAGTTTATTGCCATTTATTTACATTTATAAGCTTAAACATTTTAGTTTAAAGTTTAGTTGTATTCAAGTACACTTATCTTCGTGTTAACATACCAATACTTTAAATAAAATAGTAAATAAAAAAGATATGTTAAAATCAACTTACTTGCCATCTGTACTTCTAAAGCTGCATGAATCTGAAATGTTGTGTGTGAGATATCATCCTGCTTTATCACTTCATTCCTTTGCTGTTACCATCTGACAGTCGTACCTGCACATGTCAAGGAATTGATCCAGAGACTTGTGGTGCTTCATTCTCTTTTGGCTGTTCATGGAGTATGTATTTCAATGGCTGCAAATTTGGTAGAAGTCCAAGCCCTAGAAGATTTAGAATTGATCCAAGCTCTCCCTTACATGTAAGTGGACTTTTTATTTTCTGATTACACTATGAATATATAAGTTCACTCCTTTAGATTTTTTAAATAGTAAAAAATTTAAATATGAAATAGTGATAAGATAGAAAAAATACTTATGCGTAAGTAAATAGTTTCAAATTCTAAATAAGTGAGGTAAAGTCTTCAGCTATCAACCCAAATCCAATTATCCCTGGCTCCCTTCTCCTTCTCCCCTTCCCTGGAGAGAATCTTTATTAAAAGAACCCAGAATTTTATACGGAGTCAAAATAGGAAGAATAAATAAATCCATTTGCCAACATTTCAAAGACTCAGAAAGTTTACTACCCACAGAGCTACTATGAGAGAATTACTAAAGGACGTATTCCAGAAAGAAGATATATGAAACCGGAACGAGTCTGTCCGGGACAAGAGGCCATGGTGAGCAAAGAAATTAGTCAACCTTACTGTTAAGTTTAAATAAGTTGAGTACTTACATTTTTAATTAAAATAACAACCTATATTCCATAGTCTTAACAACTTAAGGGGGGGCAGGTAGTGGGAGGGGGTGGGGCACCTACAGGAACTAAGTGTGGTGGTGGTTTTATGCTTTCTTTGGAATGGGGAGGTGTAGAAATTGATTAACACTAAGATCAGTGTTTTTCAAACTTTGAGCTGTGACGAAGAATAAAAAAAATTTCAATACATTTATACAAGTAAATAATTAAAACAATCCCATTGAAAAATAGTACTGAGCCTTATATATGTAATAAGATAATATTAAAAAGTGAATTAATATTCAATTTAGTTATTGTCGAGGATTTTTGTGATACAGTATATTTTTTATACAATTTTCTTTTAAGTACTAATAGTGAACTACCAAATGGATTTCATAACCCTCTAATGAGTCATGACCCACAGCTTGGAAAACACTCATCTAGATATTGTCAGTAAACACATTTAATTAAGGGTATGTTTGAAAATTCTTTTAGGTTAACAAAAATAAAAACTTTTGAATTAGGTGTGGGGGAAAAATCTTTTAAAGAAAATAACCCATGCATAAATTCACAAAGGAAATTTAAAAAGTCATTAGGATAAATCATAAGTAGAAATTTAAAAAATAAAGTAACAGTAGTTAATTAACTTTATATGTAATAAAATGAATATAACATCTTGGGGAATTAATAATGATTACTTTAAGGAGATCATCAAAATTATTTGGATTATTCAGCTACTGAATAAAACACAGAAATGATTAAAGAAACTATCGTTTGCAGATTAAGTACTGTAGATATAGTCTAACAAGAAATATAGTGGACCTTTAGAGAAACATCTATAAAACTTAGTAAAGAGTGTATGAAAAACCTGATAATGGAAAGGTTCATGTTCAAAGATCAGAACATGTGATAATGTCATGTCCGTTCTTAAAGTTATCAGTTAAGTTTTCTTTCTAAATATTATATGATGAAGCTGTCTGTTCATAATAAATTTATTTTTAATATTTACGTGATTATTAAAATCTTATTTTGTAACAGTACTACTGTTAATATAAGTAATAAATGTGACAATTTTTACTCAAGGTTATTATTAATAATGAATAACATTTATATAGTGCTTATAATACAGGAAGAAGCAGTGCTCATTCCAGGAACGGACAGTATGGACAGTATGAAGCTCAGCAGGCAAGGGAAAGTAAGGTGCATTTAGGAGCCTTATGAGCCCTATCAAGAATTTTGGAAAGTCATGGAAGGATTTAAAGAACGAGAGCGACATAATTACACTTGTTTCTTAAAGAAATCTCTCTGGCTACTCTTTGACTTTTGAATTGGAGTTGGCCAAGAGTGCATTTAACAAAATGAGCTGGATATGAGAATAGCCTGGGGTTGGAATAATAATGACTTGAAATATGGTTGTGACCAATGTTTGGTCTGAAAAGATTTTTTTTTTTTTTTTAAACACATACAAGCTGGGGTACAGGCGAGAGGGCTCACAAGTGACAGAGTGGGGAGCAGAACAGGCAGATCAGAAATACACTGCTGAGGGGAGCAGCGGGCGAGGCAAGAGAGGTCTGCCGCACCATGTGGGATTCTCCCTGGCTGGGCGTCGAACTCGAATCTCGTGCTGCTGACAGCTCCACAGCACAGCACCCAAACGCTGCGCCACCAGGGAGGCCCGGAAAGATTTTAAAATTAGATGATAATGATGTTATTCCTTGACATAAGGTACACAGTAGGACTGTGGAGGACAGATTATGCTCTCAGTTTGGACACACTGGGTTGGAGATTCCTAAGGGAAATCCAAGGAGTTTTCAACAATAATTAGAATCTGAAACTCAAGGAGTGCTATGTGGTCCAGGTGGTAATAATGCCAGGAATGTAGATATGATGGAGAATGAAGATAGAGAAGAATGAGGAATGAAGGTCTGAGCTCATAGGTAAACAGCTTAGAAGAAGAAATTTCTGTATCTGACACACACACCTTCATTCATTCTAATGAAACAACTAGAAGTACAAATAATGAAATTTTAGTTCATGAAACGATACCTATAATCAATTATATAAACTTAGTTTCCTTTTGCCTGCTTCATTTCAACATTTTATCACAGTTCAGAGATAGTTCATGAGATGACAAATTACTGTCTGACTTGTGACCCTTGATGGTTTGTAATATTCTATTAACAGGAAAACATAATATACTCACTCTTCCAATTATTTTAAGTGTTGGAAAACGTAATAAAAATCTTTTAAGTAGGTATTTAAATCATAACTCTAAAGATTTATCCAAATAAGTGGAATACTTAATATATGAGTATAGCCAGGAGAGGTTTTTAAAATATGGTCTGGCTTTCCTGGCTATATAGCTACAGAACTACATTATGTAACACATTTTATTGGACAGATAAATAGAACACATTAATCTAGATATAGACCCTATACACCGTATACATGAATTTCTTGTTCAATAAAAGCATCAGCATAAACCATTAAGCAACCAAAAGTGCTATCTTTGATGCTCTCCAGTTGTCACAATTAAAATTTGTTTAAAACGGGCTTCTCTGGCAGCACAAGGGAAGGGCTTAAGTCTCA
This sequence comes from Scalopus aquaticus, assembly GCA_004024925.1. Classification (NCBI taxonomy): domain Eukaryota; kingdom Metazoa; phylum Chordata; class Mammalia; order Eulipotyphla; family Talpidae; genus Scalopus; species Scalopus aquaticus. Next base: position 12,725 of record PVIJ01020765.1, on the reverse strand, counting down.
GCACTGTGAAGCTATCAGCAGCCACTGCACCACGAGTTCAACCCCCAGCCAGGGAGCTAACCTACGTAGCCCAGCAGACCTCTCTTGTCAAGCCCGCTGCTCCCCTCAGCAATGTATTTCAATCAGTCTCCCTGTTCTGCTCCCTACTCTGTCTATGGTGAATCCTCTCACCCCCTGCACCTTTGGCTTATACCCCAGTTCTTGTATGCATAAATAAATCTTTTTAAAAAAGAAAAGAAAACTTGTTAAAATGTTAATTTACTGTGCCTACATTGCTGTGTGGCTTCAGCTTTTATAATAATCTGTTGTACAGCGCAGATGAACTGATCTACATGAGCACTTTCTTTCTGTGTTCATAGCATCGCCTTTCACCATATCTCAAATGAGGCAGAAGACTCAACCGTTCTTAAATCCTTCCTTTTAACCTTGCTCTAAATTCCCCTTCAGATGTCTTCCTTAGCTAGGTAGGAAGTGACTGAAGTGACTGATCATTCATCAAATCTCTAACTTGATTTAGGATTTAATTGCTTCTAAAAAACTATCACAGTCGTTTTTAGCTATGATTTCCAAAAGTCTTCCTTCTCTGCTTCCTACTGCCTACTGTCATCTATGGTGTGTTTAATTAACTATTGTCATGACAAATTTTTCTTTGAAAAAGTCTTTATGTTGCTGCTATCTTTGGCAATCTTGACTCTTATATGGAGTTAATGCTACTCACAGCCCTGCCACATCTTCAACTTGTGTCTACTACAGGATAGAAAAGAAAACACTGGTTTTAGACAACCAGTTGTACACTATACATTTGAAACTATCAGCATAGGATCTAATACATAACTGTTGTCTGATGTCTGATACATATATCTCTGTTATGGAAACTTTTCATATTATGTCAGAATTCATTACTTTGATGTCTTGATTTCCTTTAAGTACCCATGCTATTGAATAAATGTAAAACAAGGTTCTCACTTTTAGCAACAAGAGCAGTTTTGCAAGGTACCACTAATACCACTGATAACTTAGAATATAACAAAATTTTCATTTCAAAAGACTGAATTAAAACATAACAGTGACTAATAGTTTAGATTTTTAAAATAGCAATCCATGTTATTTTCAGTGGAAGTGCTTTTTATTGCAGTAAGTATAACTTGTGCATTAACCACATATCAACAATGATTTGATTCAATATCCATGCTTTAAAGTCATCGTACATGTCACTATGAGACAACTTTTATGGACTGTCTTTTCCTTAGGAAAAAAACCTTGAAGATAATTTACAGAGTTTGGCTACACAATTGGCTCCAATTTATAAGCAGTATGCTCCAGTTGCTTACCAAAACCAGGTATGTTTAAATATATTATCCAGATAGTTTTAAAAATAACCTTTTTTTAAAAAAGCCTTCCCATTATGGCAATTGAAATTCCAGAGTGATAGAATTATGATTGTTTCTAGAAAGAAAATTTACGTTTGTAGGATACAATCATGCAAGAATGTATGATTAGTTCAACATATGAGTATTAACATAATGCACCATATTAATAGAACAAAGGAGCAAAATTACATAATAGCTCTATAGATGCCGAAAAGGCATTAACAAAATCCGGGCATTAACTTTGTTGCATCTTAAGACCACTCAACAAACTAGCCATATAAGGGAGTCTATAAACTAGCTTCATCCTGATAAAGGATTTCTATGAAAAACTCATAGCTAACATAAGTAATGATGAAGACTAGAAGCTTTTTGCCTAATACCTGGAACCAGATAAAAATGCTTACTCTTGTCATTTCTATTAAACATTTTACTGGAGGTTTTAGTCATGACAACTAAGGTGAGTCAAAGAAGTCTAGAAGAAAAAATAAGAGATAAAACTTATCTCTGCCAGTCAATGGTATGATCCTGTGTGTAGAAAATACCAAGAAAAACACTGTTTAGCGCTAACAAGTGAGTTCAGGATATAAGATCAATATGCAAAAATCATTGACTTTCAAACACTAGCAATAGACAATCCAAAAATAAAGTTAAGAAAAAACGTCATGGAAAATTTTTAGATTTGTGCTTCAAAGACATCATCAAGAAAATAAATATGAATATAGTTAATGGAAAGGTGCTGGACAAACTCCCAGCTATAAGATAAATAAGCTCTGGGGGTATAATAAACAGTGTGGTAACATAATTAACATTATGGTAATCATATTGCAATACACACATGTATTTAGCCATCACATTGTATATCTTAAACTTAGATGTAATACATTTCAATGAAGCTGGGAATTTTTTTTTTAAAGATTTATTTATTTATGCATACAAGCTGGGGTACAGGCCAGAGGTGTGGAGTGGTGAGAGGGTTCACCAGAGACAAAGTGGGGAGCAACACAGGCAGATGGACGAAAATACACTGCTGAGGGGAGCAGTGGGCGAGGCAGGAGAGGTCTGCCGTGCCACGTGGGAATCTCCCTGGCCGGGAGTTGAACTCGTGTCATCGCTGCCAACAGCTCCACAGCGCAGCGCTTAACCACTGCACCACCAGGGAGGCCTGAAGCTGGGAATTTTTTAAAGAAAATAGAAGTACTTGGGCCTCCTGGTGGTGCAACGGATTAAGTCTAAGTCTATGAAGCTAGCCATAGCCACTGCAGCACGAGTTCGATCCCTAGCCAGGGAGCTTCCCACATGGTGCAGCAGACCTCTCCTGCCTCACCTGCTGTTCCCCTCATCAGTGTACATCAATAGATCTGCCTGTTCTGCTCCCCACTCTGTCTCTGGTGGATCCTCGCACCACCCCGCACCTCTGGCCCACACCCCAGTTTGTATGCATAAATAAATAAATCTTTAAAAAAAAAAGTAGAAAATAAAAGTACTTGTATTATGACCAACAAACTGTTAAATCCAAAAATTTCATTTTTAAAAGAGTTGTAAATTGATTTTATATACTTGTTCCTGGACATATACTTATTATAGAAATTCTAATTGCAAATGTCATTTAAACTTTAATAGAATTAATATGCATAGAGCGAGGAGAGAAGAAAGGATTTTTGTAATTATTTCCCAATAAAATCCCAATTTATCCATCCCCTTGAGGGCAAATGCCCAGCCATACAAGCCAAGCCTGAAGCACGGCTGCTGAGGCCTAAAAGCTTATCACAAGTCAAAGGTGCCCTCAAGGAGCGAGTCACGAGAAAGGTGTTTAGCAGATCCTGCAGCTGGAGCAGAGAAGGATGCTACATCAAGATAACAGCTGTCATTGTCTCTGTATGGACAGAATCTCAAAGTGTCTCTCACTCTGTGTCTCCCAAGTGTCTCTACATGTCTCTTCCAGGTCTTCTTCCCAGCAGTACCCAGGTGCAAGTCAGGCCGCAGGAGTAAGAGTGGTGTTATATATTATACTCAGCTCTGCCACTATTTCCCAACATCTTCCTCCCACCTCAGAATGTCAGGTTCATGGCTTATTGGGTCTATAGTCCAAGTAGCTACATGTAGGTGGGGGCAGGGAATATGGTGTATTTGTAACATTCACAACTCTTTATTCTCAATGTATCTAGACTACACATGGGCTACAGTAATATATTGTAGTTTCAGAAATACAAAAATTACAAAGTCTCATTACTTTAAAAACTTTGACAGGAAGTGATTTTCACTCTGTTTCTTAAAACTGTGTATCATACTTTCCTTTTTAGGTGGAATATGAACATGTCGCCCGAGAATGTCGGCTTGGTAGCAAAGAAGGGCGCCCTTTCTCTGGGGTGACTGCTTGTCTAGATTTCTGTGCCCATCCTCACAGGGACATTCACAACATGAATAATGGAAGCACTGTGGTACGTACTTGTGTGATTTCAGTACTAAACACTCCCATCATTGTTGCATAGGCTGAGATCCTTAGATGTGATTGTTGTAGAAAAGTTATGTTCTTTTCCACATAAATGTATAATATGTTGATGGTATTTAATTAGGTTTATGGTCAAAGTACTTGCAAAAATTTATAGAAACACCCTTAAACAAATATTGTATTGAAAGTCCTGTTTTGTTACATTTGCTGGGAGGTAAGAAGGAGTATATGATGATTTGTAGGTAGGAAGTTAACCAAATTCCTAATGTTTTTTTTTTAATTTATTTTATTTATTTATGCATGTAAGAGCTGGGGTATAGGCCAGAGGTGCAGGGGATGAGAAGATTCACCAGAAACAGTGGGGAGCTAATCAGGAGGATTGAGTGAAATATTCTGCTGTGCCATGTGGGTTAGCTCCCTGGCTGGGAATCGAACTCATGTTGCAGTGGCTGGCATAACTTGACAGTGCTGGGACTTAACCCCTGCACCACTAGGGAGGGCCCCCTTAATGTTTCTGTTTTGTATCTTTTCCTCAGGATTTTTGTGAGGTAACTGTGCCAAATATTTTTTTTCATGTATATTAGTTTTAAGGACAGTTTGTGTAAAATTATACTATCAGAAATATTTGCATTAGGCATATTACACTTACTTCCATGAAAAGAATCATATCCCTCAGCCTGAGATCATTAATCAAGAATACTTAAAGTAGGGTGCCTGGGGCCTCCCTGGTGGCGCAGCGGTTAAGCACTGCACTGTGGAGCTGTCGGTAGCGGCGATACGAGTTCAACGCCCAGCCGGGGAGAATCCCACATGGTGCAGGAGACCTCTCCTGCCTCGCCCTCTGCTCCCCTCAGCAGTGTATTTCTGATCTGCCTGTTCTGCTCCCCGCTCTGTCTCTGGTGAACCCTCTCGCCGCCCCACACCTCTGGTCTGTACCCAAGCTTGTATGTATAAATAAATAAAGTAGGGTGCCTACAGGTTAAATCTCACGCTATCACCACTACGGCCCGTGTTCCATCCTGGGCCAGGGAGCTAACCCACATATGGCACAGCAATCCTTTCCTGTCTTGCCTGTTGCTCCCCTTATTAGTGTACTCCACTAAATCCACCTGTTCTGCTCCCCACTCTGTCTCTGGTGAATTCTCTCACACCCCTCCCTGCACACCTCTTACACCCCAGGTATTCTACACAAAATAAATAAAAATAAAATGTAATAAGTAGTATGTTCATATTTTTTAGAAATACTTAAAGTACATAAAAGATTCTGGGGGAAATCATGCAATAGTCCTTTTGTAAGGGATGTGAGTTTGCTTCAAGTAATTGTATTCCTCTTACCTAGGAAAACAGATTAATGGAAGTCCATTTATTTCTGCACTGTACCAGTTTGTTTGGTTTGCCACTTAATTTTGAAATCTTCATGAAGTCAAAGCTACATCCTCTTACAGCGATACTGGAAGTGCACAGTCTGATCCATCAAAAGGCGATCTTCCTTCCTATTTGCTCAATAAAGTCTATCTGTGATAGATTAAGGAATCAAAATAACTTTGTCCCATAGCACTCTTTTCCAGTGATGTTAACTGTAGTCTTTGAGACTAGTGTTATTTCCAAATATTAAAATTTTATAAATCCATTCTGACAAATTTTAGCCAAAGAACAGTTCATCATCATCTCTTGGCTGATACATTTTTCCCGAATTGCCTCACAATGTATCTATGATCAGGCTGGATTAGGTTCAGAGTTAACCTAAGTTTTGACATTGCTTGTTTTTCTTCCACTGCTTTAATTATTCATGCAATGAGGCTCATTCCTAGTATTGTCGTAACTCCGATTGTCCCCATCTCTGAAAAGCTAAACTCTTAATTCTACTGCCAACTCTTCTTCCCTCTTGTGTCCCCAGTCTTTCAAGTTATGCTCCTCATATTTATTATTTGTACTCTTCTTAATGTGCTTGTGGAAAAAATAATTTAAATAGACAATTATTGGTGAAGATCCTAATTTTAACATGACTTTTATTTTTTAAAAAGATTTATTCATTTATGCATACAAGAGCTGGTGTATAGGCCAGAGGTGTGGGAGGAAGGAAGGGGATTGAGGATTCTCCAGAGACAGAGTGGGGAGCAGAACAGGGGGACTGACTGAAATACACAGTGAGAGGAGCAGCAGGCGAGACAGGAGAGGTCTGCTGCACTATGTGGTTTAACTCCCTGGCCCGGGATTGAACTGGTGCTGCAATGGCTAGGGATAGCTTGATAGTGCTGAGACTTAACCCCTTGCGCCACCAGGAAGGCCCCAACATAACTATTTTTAAATAATGAACAGATTGTACCCAAAAGACACCAGTATTTCTAACCTTGCTGGTAAATGGCCATAGATATTGAGAAAATTGTGTGATTTTACTTTACCATCTCTATCCATCAAGTTATATTATCCCTTGAATATTAAGATCAACAATTTCATGAATTTCCAGTCTAATAACATCTCTGCTATTTTAGAATGAGCTCTTAGCTCTGGAAGAAATGTTTTTAGTGAAGTACAATGAAAACCAATGGACATATTTTTGATGGACCTTTAATGACATTTGAAATTTTATTACTATTAAAATATTAGTTTAGAAAAGAACAATCTTTATACTAGGATTGAAAGGTCAGGGGTATTCTGTATCTTCTTTTCACCACAGTGAATATGAATAACATTTAAATTAAGGAGGAGAACTGAGATAGGTTATATATTTAAAAATTACTTTCTTGGGGTCTCTCTGGTGGCTCACGGGGTAAGTCTCAGCCTATGAAGCTATCCGCAGCCACTGCAGCACCAGCTTTATCCCCGGCCAGGGAGCTTCCCACATGGTGCAGCAGACCTCTCCTGACTCACCTGCTGCTCCCCATTACTTTCTTTTTGATTTTTTTTTCTTTATCAATGTACCATTGCTTTAAAAAACTACAAAAGTCTCAGGAATACATCTTCACACCTCTTTAAGTGAATATATCACAACTCATCCACCACAAAGTTCTAGTACCATTCACTGCTATCTAGCTGATCCCCTCCAACCATTCCTTCCATTCCCCTACAATTCCCATCTGGTAGCCATCATTTTGTTGTCAGAGTCTCAGAGTTTGCTATTGCTATGTTTTGTTTGTTTGCCTTGTTTCTTATATCCCACTTATGAGTAAAATCATCTAGTTATTTTCTTTTTCTGACTTAGTTTTGCTTAGCATGAACATCTCAAGTCCATCCATCTCTCCATAAATGGCAACATTTCATCTTACTTTGTAACTGAGTAGTAAGACAGATTTTTTTTTCATTTGCATTTTTTTAAAGATTTATTTATTTATGCATACAAGAGCTGGGGTGTAGGTCAGAGGTGTGGGAGTGGTGAGAGTATTCACCAGAGACAGAGTGGGGAGCATAACAGACAGATCCACTGAAATACACTGCTGAGGACAGCAGTGCCATGTGGGAAGCTCCCTGGCCGGGGATCAAACTCATGCTGCAGTGGCTGTGGATAGCTTCATAGTGCTGAGACTTAACCCCTTACACCACCAGGGAGGCCCTATTTGTATTTATTTTTTACATCATTGTTCCTCTCAGGTGTAGTCCCTATAGAATTCCCACCACCAAGTCAGCCATGAACCATCACCATAGTCTCTTGTGTTCCTCCCTCCCCTACTCTAGTCCCTTCCCCTCCCTCTCCCCTGCTAAATGTCTCCTAGTTTTATTTTGCCTGCTCATTTTCTTTTTTCCTAATTCCTTGTTTCCCTTATAGTCCTCCTATCAGTGAAACCATCAGATGTTTTTCTTTTTCCTTCTGACTTATTTTATGGAGCATAATCCCTCCCAGCTCCCTCCATGTTGCTTAGAATGGCATGAGTTTATCTTTTTTCACTACTGAATAGTGTTCTATTGCGTATATATGCCACATCTTTTTATCTAGTCCTCTGTTTGGTGGTGTTTATGTTGCTTCCATATAAATAATACTGCAATAAATAAATACAGGAGTGCAGGTTTCCTTTCAAGTTAATGTTTTTGTGTCCTTTGGTTAGATTCCTAGGAGTGGAATTGCGGGATCATATGGTAGCTCCATTTGTAGTAGTTTGAGAGTCCTTCACACAGCTTTCCGTAGCTGTTGGACCATTCTGCATGCCCACCAGCAGTGTGTCAGAGGGTTTCTATTTTTCCACATCCTCTCCAGCATTTGTTGTTGCCAGATTTTTAAAATATGGGCCAGTCTCACTGGTGCGAGGTGGTATGTCATTGCGGTTTTGACTTTCATTTCCCTGATTATAAGTGATGTTGAACATTTTTTCATATACCTATTGGCCATTTACATTCCCTCCTTGGAAATGTGTCTTTTTAGCTCTTCTGCCCAGTTTTTAACTGGATTGTTTGCTTTGTTTTTGTTGAACTGTGTGAGCTCTTTGTAGACCTTTGTAATCAATCCCTTAACAATTGCATGTAGTGCAAAGATTTTCTCCCACTCAATAGGGCATCTCTTTGTTTTGGTTGTTGTCTCTTTTGTAAAGGCAGAATTTTCTTAAGATGTCTTATTTCAGGGGCCTCCCTGGTGGCGCAACAGGTTAAGCACAGTGCTGTGGAGCTGTTGGCAGCTGCGGCGCAAGTTCGATGCAGGGCCAGGGAGATTCCCACATGGCGCAGCAGAACTCTCCTGCCTGCCTCGCCTGCTGCTCCCCTCAGCAGTGTATTTCGGTCTGTCTGCCTGTTCTGCTCCCCACTCTGTCTCTGGTGAACCCTCTCACCGCCCCACACCTCTGGCCTGTACCCCAGCTTGTATGCATAAATAAATAAAATCTTTAAAAAAAAAAAAAAAGACGTCTTATTTCAAATCCTAAACAAAGACAGGCAAATTTATGGGCAGAGCACCTAACTAGAATAGAAGCAAAACAGAGCAGAAAAGAATATTTATTGAGGGCCTCCCTGGTGGCGCAATGAGTTAAGCACAGCACCATGAAGCTATCCAGAGCCACTGCAGCAGAGTTGAATCCCCAGCCATGGAGATTCCCACATGGCGCAGCAGACCTCTCCTGCCTCACCCGCTGCTCCCCTCAGCAGTGTACTTCAGTTGATCTGCCTGTTCTGCGCTTTGATGAATCCTCTCACCCCCCACATCTCTGGCCTACACCCCGCTTGTATGCATAAATAAATAAATCTTTAAAAAAAAAAAAGAATATTTATTGAGATAAAATAGTTTAGGTTTTTTAATGATTAGAATGAAAGTACTACTAGAAAGAGAAATTTTTACTTTGGTGTTTGGCTTTGTTTGTATCTGTTAATCATTTGGAGAATAAAAGAATCACCTGATAAGGAAGGCAGGAAAACTATCTGTAGATAAATCTCCTTGGAGGCAGATCTGAATATGCGAATATGCCCTAGATGCAAACATAGCAAATTAAGAAAATTTGTAACTCATTCCCCTCTGCCTAAGAAATGTTATACACTATAAGGTATTTATCCAAATTTAACAATACCAACAGTAACCAATTAAAAATAAAATAACAAATGCAGTTCTTTTTCACAATGACAAGAAGATAGGAACAACTGCAGAGGGTATATGGGACCTATATTTTGCATTTCTTGTTTTGTTCCTATCAGGTTTGTACTTTAACACGAGAAGATAACCGGGCGTTGGGCGTTATTCCTCAAGATGAACAGCTGCACGTGCTACCCCTTTACAAACTTTCAGAAACAGATGAGTTTGGTTCAAGGGAAGGAATGGAAGCCAAGATAAAATCTGGGGCCATTGAAGTCCTTGCACCCCGCCGCAAAAGAAGAAAACGTTTTACCCAGCCAGTTCCTCGTTCTGGGAAGAAGCGAGCAGCAATGATGACAGAGGTTCTTGCACACAAGATAAGGGCTGTGGAAAAGAAATTCATTCCTCGAATCAAGCGGAAGAATAACTCCACCACAAACAACAGTAAGACTTCCTTGCTACCACTTTTAGGTGAGTCCTTTGAATCCTACTAGTTTTCTGTGCACAACTTTCATTGGCAGAAGGAATTGGATTTTTGTTCCTTATTTTTCCTCTCTTTTACCTTTGCTGTTGACATACACTCTTTGGGATTGTTAGCAAGTAACTAAGGGATATCCAGGCACCCCCAAATAAGTGGGGAATGTTGCTCTAAAATAGGATCCTCCATCCACTGCATAAAGACAAAGGAAGATTACTCTTAGTGTTATAAATCTTAGATAGGATTGGTGTGTATAGAGAGGAAAGAGAAGAGGAAATAATTACTCCCCAATAAAGGATCCAAAATTATCCATCCACCCTTGTGGACAAACAGGATTAGCCTATAGCGGGACCACTGAGACCCAAAAGCTTGCCACAAATGTAAGGCAGTTTCTGGTAGGAGAAACCCAAGATATAGGCAAAAGGGACAAAATTGAATACAAATCAAGATAGTGGCTGCCACTGTCCTCCTTCCATGTGTCTTACCCATGTGTCTCAACTGTTTCTCCATGTCTCTCCTCCATGTGTCTCCTTCCATGTATTCCCAAGTCCTTGAATGCATGTCAAAGCCAGAAAAACAAGCGCCCCACACACCTCCTTTTTTAAAGCCCACCTACCTTCAGTGTTTTATAGCTTCACCTGGTTGCTTGGCCTGCTCCTGGCTTCCCACAGCACACAGGGACCTGTAGTCCCAAGCAACTGCTTTCAGTGGGGGTGGAGAACATGGCAACTACCCTAACAGGAGGAGCCATATTGAAAAGGAAATCTTCAGATCAGATATCAGTTAATTAATGTTCCTAAATCATTTTTTGTTTTTAATACAGGTTGTTTAGAGTTAAAACCAAGACATTGAATATATTTCTACATATTTACCAAAACTAAGTGTCAACAAAAAAAGTGACTCATTTTACCAAAACTAAGTGTCAACAAAAAAAGTGACTCATAAGTATTCTTTGGTATTTTTTTTTTCATTTTATGTATTTTTAAAAACATGTTCTTATTATTTATTCCCCATCTTTTGTGAAATCCTATGCCTTCTTCCTGGCATGGATGAAAATATCAGTTCCTTGAAGTCTTCTTTGATCATTTTAACATCAATTTAAGTAATCCCATCAACAAATAATACAGAACACCCTTTTGAACTGTTCTGGGTATTGGAAATGTAGTGAATAAGAGGGGGGATACTACCATGAAAGTTAGTTCAAATAAATTTTTCAGAGCAAGGTTCATTGAGAATATGCACTTGGGTAAAGTCCTGAGAGAAATGAGAGTCAACAATGATTTTTGTTTGGAGAAATAGTGTCATAGGCAGAGGAAATGATAAGTCAAAGGTCAAGAGGCAGGAATTTACCTTGAATAGTTAATGTGAGCAAAGGTGGTGTGGCTACAGCAAACTGAAATGAGAATAGTGGGAGATAAGATCATGGAGGTAAGAGGCATGTGTAGTGATTCATCGCTGGCATCATAGATTGCTATTAAGATTTTGGCCTCTCTGTGAGAAGGATGTTACAGATTTCAGAACAGAGGACTATATCCTGACGCAAAGCTATCGTTCTCATTAGCAGCTTGAAACTAAAATGGGGCAGAGAATAGAATAGTAGGGTGATCATAAAAAGGCTACCTTAACAACTCAGAAGAGAGGTGGTGGGGCTTGGACCAGATTGACTAATAAGGACAGGAGAAATGTCTGATTCTGGTTTTGTTTTGAAGATCAACAGGATTTCTAATAAATCAAATCTGAAATGTAAGATAACAAGAAGTGTCAAGGTTTACCCTGATGATATTGGTCTGAAGAAAAAAACAGTATTTAAAGCAATGAGAGTGAATAAGATCACAGAGAAACATTTGATGGAGATAAGAAAAGAAATTTTACCAAGGATAAATCCTGGAATTCACAATTTGTAGAGGCTTCAGAGATGAGGAAGAACCTGCAGGAGAGACTTAAAGGTCTGCTGAGGTGGGAGTGAAACCACAGAGTGTAGTATTTGAAGGAGTGGAATAGATTAACCATGTCAAATGCTGCTCCTCTTGAGTGAGATGACACTAAGATTTCACCACTAGATTTGAAAACTGTTGGACGTTCTGCTAGAGCACATTCAGTAGAGTGGTGGTGAGAATGAAGGCCATTGTTCTAAAAGAAATGAGAGAAATTTCTTGTTTGGCTATAAGGGAGATGAAAAGATTGCATTGACGGTTGAGAGATTATTGTTATGTTTGGGTTTTGTTTTTTGTTGTTTTTTTTAAAGGAAAATTTAAGAAATGTACAAAGTGATTTATATAATGGTCCCAAATTTTCCTCATATGTTCCCACTATTAAAAAATAACAAAACATAGCTATTCTTACTTCATCTATAATCTTATGCAGACCTACCCCTTCAATTATTTTTAAACAAGTTGCAGAAGTTATATTGCCCATTAAATCCATGTGTCACCAAAAAGTATGGCTTTTTATAGCCACAATACCAAAAATCAGAGAATACCTTAGTGCCAATCAGTGTTTAAATTTCTCAGTTTATTTTGTGACATTTGATTTGTTTAAATCACTTTTCAAACAAGGACATACACTGCATTGACTTGATGTCTCCTTTATCTTTTTTTTATTTCAAACCTGGTTTTTTTTCTTTTCTCCTTTTTTTCTCATTATAGCAAAAACTACTGTCTTATAGAGACAAATTTAGTATCATTTTCTTTTTAATTTCCATGACAAGAGCACCATCTGATTCTTATACTCCTATTTTTTCAGAAATAGTGCCCGATGGTGTCTCTTGCAATGTTGAGGCTATCAGGTGATCAAGTGTTGTCAATTTGTTAAACTGATGATAATGTTTTCTATTAACATTTTACCTAATAAACACTTACCATCATTCTCTACTTTTGTTTCATTAAGAGTAACGGTCTATCATTCTTTTTCCATTTGTTAGTACTTTTAAAAAGAAATCTTGTC
>PVIJ01020764.1:0-20180 GCA_004024925.1 Scalopus aquaticus | reverse complement strand
GATGTTGAGCATTTTTTCATGTATCTGTTGGCCATTTGCTTTTCTTCTTTGGAGAAGTGCCTTTTGAGCTCTTCTGCCCATTTTTTGATTGGGTTATTGGCTTTTTTTTTGTTGAGTTGTGTGAGTTCTTTGTAAATTTTTGTTATCAGTCCTTTATCAGATGTATTGTGTGCAAAGATCTTTTCCCAGTTGGTAGGGTTAGGGTTAGGGTTATCCTCCCCCCCACCAAGTGTCTCTCTCCTATTTGGTTTCCCTATCAAAATCTTTTTATTGAAAAAAAAAAAAAAAACCCCACCAAACTTCCAGTAGCTCTCCTCCAAGACTGCCCGTCTGTGTCTGTGCAGGTGTCTCTCTTTTTTTTTTTCCCCTAATAAATACATCCTTCTAAAATGTAAAAAACCAAAAATACTTTCCAATGTTTTTGCAGACCTCAATGAATCTGTGAATACAATTCTTTCAAATGTCACATAACCATACTCTTTTACACTCTGCAGAGGAAAATAAACTCTTGATCTGTATTTATAGGTGGGTATTCTTTCAGTATATTTGTAGGCTTGCTAGCTAGACAAATGTCAACAGGGTTTTGAAAAGGTTTCATTTTACAAAAGATAGGCTTGGAAGAAATCCAAATTACTATTAGATTAAGCCCCAGGGAGAAATTGATACCTGGGGCTCAGGACATGCTACCTCAGAATAAGACACCTTGACATATAGATTATTTTAAGCTGAGGGAGTTTGAGAAAACAGCAGAAACAGGAAGGTCACTGTAACCTCCCCCACCTTGTCCTTCTTCCCTGAAACAAGCCATTAAATTGCTCAAGTAAGAGGTCCCCTCCTTATATCCTGAGGAAAGGAGGATCCTTATTTCTAAAGAAGGGGGGACACCAAGAATAATTAATGAACATGCCTTGCAAGGTTTCCAGCAGTTACTGTAATTATCTCATACTTCTTAACCCATTGTATTATTTCATGACTGTCCATCCTTCTTCAACCACAGCATAAAAGTACAGAGGTCTATTTCTTTGGATCTTTTTTTCCTTTTGAAGGTTTTCATGTCATGAAAAACTTTCACTAAGTAAATTTGTGTGATTTCTTAATCTTTGTCAGTTTAATTTTATTTATCTTAAAAAATTTATTTATGCATACAACAACTGGGGCTAGGCCAGAGGTGTGGGGTGGTGAGAGGATTCATCAGAGACAGAGTGGGGAGCAGTACAGGTGGATCTACTGAAATACACGCTGAGGGGAGCAGCAGGTGAGACAGGGGAGGTCTGCTTTGCCATGTGGGTTAGCTTCCTGGCCAGGATTGAACTGAACTGGTGCTGCAGTGGCTGCTGATAGCTTCATAGTGCTGAGACTTAACCCCTTGCACCACCAGGAAGGCCCTGTCAGTTTAATTTTTAGACCGAGCCTGGCATCCTTAAGAGAGTCAAGGAAAACTTTTTTTTTCTCCTTTACTAGATCAAAACTGAATTTAAAAATTGAATATACTCACATATTGTAAAATTTCCATGCTTTTTAGTATATTTACAAGGTTGTGCAGCTACCACCACCAATTCCGGAATATTTTTATCACTCCAAATGAAACCCCATACAATTTAGCATTACTTACTCTTCCTTTCTCCCATCCTTTGACAACTACTAATCTTTCTTTCTCTGTGGATTTGCCTATTCTGGACATTTCATATAAATGGAATCATTCGATATGTGGCCTTTTATTTCCCTAGCACTTTTTGTTCATCATATTTTCAGGGTTCCTCTGTGTTGTAATATGAATCTGTACTTTTTATGGCTGAATAATATTCCATTGTATGGATACACTACATTTTGTTTATCAGTTGATGGAGATTTGAGTTATTTCCACTTTTTAGTTATTATGGACATTGCTGCTGTGAACGTATTTATACAAGTTTTTGTGTGAACATGTTTTCAGACCTATCTGTCTATGAGTGGAATTGCTGAGTCATATAATTCTATGTTTAAATTTTGAGGAACTGCCAAAATGTTTTCCAAATAGGTGGTACCATTTTACATTCCCACCACCAATGTGTGAGGGTTTGTTTCTCAACATTCTCTTTAACACTTGTTGTTATCCTTTTTTTGATTGTAGGGTTCCTAATAAATGAATATGAATGAATCCATATTCTATGTGGTTTTGATTTATTTGCATTTCCCTAATGATGTTAATCTTCTGTTCATGTACTTACTGGTCATTTGTGTATTTTTGGAGAAATGTCTATTCAAATACTTTGCCCATTTAAAAAATTAGGTTATTTCTCTTTTTATTGTTCAGTTATAGTAGCTATAGTAGTTTTTTAAAAAATTATTTCTATTTATGCATAGAACTGGGGTATAGGCCAGAGGTGTGAGGAATGAGAGGATTTACCAGAGACAGACTGGGGAGCAGAACAGGTGGATCTACTGAAATACACTGCTGAGGCGAGCAGTGGGTGGGGAGACAGGAGAGGTCTGCTGTGCCATGTGGGTTAACTCCCTGGCTGGGGACCGAACTCGTGCTGCAGTGGCAGCAATAGCTTGATAGCGCTGACACTTTAATCCCTGTGCTACCAGGGAGGCCCTATAGTAGTTCTTTACATATTTTGAATGTAGAACCTTATCAGACACATAGCTTCCAAATACATTTCCCATTTTGTGACTTGTCTTTTTCACTTCCTTGATAGTGTCCATTGACACACAAAAGCTTAAAATTTTTTTTGTTTTGTTTTAAAGATTTATTCCTTGGGCTTCCCTAGTGGTATAGAGGTTAAAGTCTCAGTGCTATCAAATTATTGCCAGCCACTGCAGCATGAGTTCCATCCCTGGCCAGGGAGCTGACCCACATGGTGCAGCAGACCTCTCCTGTCTAGCCTGCTGCTCCCCTCAGCAGTGTATTTCAGTCAATCTGCTTGTTCTGCTCTCCACTCTGTCTCTAGTGAATCCTCCCACCCCCCTCATCTCTGGCCTACACCTCAGTTCTTGTGTGCATAAATAAATAAAAATAAATCTTTAGGGCCTCCCCGGTGGTGCAGCGGTTGGGCGCTGTGCTGTGGAGCTGTCCGCAGTGCGTGATGCGGGTTTGACGCCCAACCGGGGAGAATCCTACATGGTGCAGCAGACCTCTCCTGCCTCGCCTGCTGCTCCCCTCAGCAGTGTGTTTCTGATCTGCCTGTTCTGCTCCCCACTCTGTCTCTGGTGAACCCTCTCACCTCCCCCTGCCTCTGCCCTGCACCCCAGCTTGTATGTGTAAATAAATAAATCTTTAAAAGAATTTTTTTTAATTAAAACAATATTTATTCCTTTATTGTAAAATTTTTATTTATTTTTGCATAGAAGAACTGGGGTATAGGCCAGAGATGCCGGGGGTGAGAGGATTCACCAGAGACAGAGTGGGCAGCAGAACAGGTGGATCTACTGAAATACACTGCTGAGGGGAGCAGTGGGAGAGACAGGAGAGGTCTGCTGCGCAAGTGGGTTATTAGCTTCCTGGCTAGGGATCCAACTGGGGTGGGGGGCACTTTGCCCTTGAGGTGATAGTGCTGAGGTTTAGTCCCTAGGCCATCAGGGAGGCCCAAAAGATTTAAATTTTTATGAAGTGTAATTTGTCTATTTTTTTCCTTTAGTATCATAGCTAAGGAACCATTGTCTAATCCAAGATCAATATTTGTACTTTTATTTTCTTTTATGAGACTTAAAAGTTTTTGTTCTTGCATTTAGCTTTAAGGTGACTTCAGTTTCAAAATTAATTTTCAGGTTACCCTAAAATTATATTTGACAGGTGGTCATTTGTTGTCGCTGCCAACAGCTCCACAGTGCAGCGCTTAACCACTGCGCCACCAGGGAGGCCCTGTTTTTTTTTTTTTTAGTTTAAATTGCCCACCTTTATGCTAAGAACCTGTGTGATAACTAAATTTCTACTTAGAGTAGCACTTAATCAGTTGGTAAGAACTCAAGAAAGAAAAATGTTTTGTGGAGGGTAGTGTCAGTAGACATGGGTGGGAAGATCCCAGAGTGTTGTGGTCATTTTTAAACCTTGAGTTAAAACCTTGAGTTTCAACCTTGAGGTTGAATATAAACTCCTGAAGGAAGAATCTCTTTTGATGAAATCAAAGGGACTAAGTCATTGGCTGCTTTTTTTTTTTTTTTTAAGGAATTTATTCATTGAGGGCAAGAGGAGGCAAGCATTATAAAAACCAAAAGTTACCTGGCTTGAATTGACTTTTCTTTCTCTTCAGCTCAGATGGGGGTTGAATTTGATTTGTACATTTTCTAATGGCTCCAGTCTGCTCATGAAATCCTTACAGAGGGGAACCCGTGAAAGGCTCTCATGGGCCGGGATGCTCCTGCCTGCCTACTTCTTTCCCTTCTGCTTCATGTGGACTACAGAATAGTCAGTGCAGGCGATGGTGAGCCAAGCAATCAGGGAAAAGAAGCTCTGAAAGCCGTCTTTGCCTTCTCGGCACAGGTCCAGGTCCTGTGTTATTTTGTCCACGGCCAGAGGTTCTTTCTGATTTTCCCAAAGCCCGGGAACTCCTTTTCCATAAGTACTCTCAGGTCCTTCTTTGTCAAGAACCCTCTATCCCCAGCAAATTTGTGAAAGGTGAACATAGTTGCTTGCGTGGTGTGCACCATTTGAGATGGCATTTGGGTGAGATCTGTTGAAACTTTGACTTGGAGGCCCAAGGGGAACTGTTAGCTGGGGAGCTTGGCCAGTGACTGGGGCCAGGTGTACCGTTTTAAAGAGCCGTGGCTGTTCCTAAGAGTTGAAACAGAACAAACCAAAACTAGAAAAAAAGCAACTCTGCAATCTTTTAGTGTCAGTTTCAAGTACTGTATAGATGAAAACATTTCCAGTTCTGTTCATCCTGCTCAGGAAAGGGATAGAGAAAATCAGTAGATGGGCTTGCTTTAGCTGAGCCTTATAAGGGAAACAGATGGGTGTAAATCTCAATTAAGCTATTTACTAGTGGTATGATTTGGGGAAAATTATAATCTTTCTTAAACATCAGTTTCCTCATTTGTAAAATTGAGATTTTGTGAGTGCCAACCTCATAGGGTTGTTGGGAGGGTTAAACAAGACAGCGTATTGTGTCTTCAAAAACACTTAATAGCTTTTATTACTGCTTATTTTGGGTATGGACTATTTGTAGTACTTACATACCTAAAATTAATAAGGCAGAGCCTTATTTCTTATCTCAGTTTTTTTCTTGTTTCACCATTGCTGACATTTTAACCCAAAGTTTAAGAAAGCGGTTAGTTCAATTCTTTTTATGAAATGAGTTATAATTATTAGCTTGTTCTGTGTTATGTTGTACTTAATTCTTATTTCTTTTCTTTGCATAAAGCGGGAATTAAAGGACATGTGGTCATGCTTCAGGAGTCCCGAGTTCATGATAACAATACCAGCCAGAAATTCTGCTATAAAAATGTGCTTGTCCCAAAATGGCATGATATATGGACACGGATACAGGTAATAATGTGCCCCCTAGCACGGGCAGCTTCTATAACTAGCTCTCTGTGACCAGTGAATTTTTTTGATACATTCTTCCCCTCAAGTACAGCTTCTAAAAAAGTGTTAACAGAATTGTTAGAATTGAGATACCTGAATTGTTTTCATCAATACACATTTATATATACTTGGTGTTCATTTGTCTGAATAGCTTAACAATACTTGATACTGAGGTAAACTTCTTTTTTCCTTTTCCTAAAGTAACTGCTTCCTACTCTTCTCTCTCCTTTATCTTCTCTCTCTCTCTCTCTCACATACACACCCCTCTTTCTTTTTATAGGACTTATGCCTTCTTTGGGCTGGAAACGGTTGCATGCCCGTCAGGATGTAAATCCTTGCCTTGCTGCTGGCATTCTATTTTGATTCTACCCGAGATATTTTGTAAACTCCCTTAGCTGAAGTTTCCCCTGGATAGAATGACTTTGATCTCATTTATTTCATTATACTGTTAAGCCACCTGGCAACTGAGAGTATCTGGCTATAATAATGATTGAACAAAATGAGTCCATTTGGAAATGTTGCTGCTGCTATAAGCATAGTTACTGATAAGGGTATTTGTTGTTCACATCAAAAACATAAGGGTGGGCTTTTGATTTTTTTTCTTTCTTTTTTTTTAATTGACAAAATCATATTCCATCTGGTGCACATTATAACAAACATTTACCCACAATCAGTGATTTGTGACAAAGGATAACATTTCTCAGCCTGTGATTATGGGAAACATTTTCAATATTCTGGGACTGTTTATGGCTGATAATTTTCTTAATATTCTAGACCTTTGCTTTGTGTTCTCTCATAAATTAGCTGTATTGATAACTCTGGAAGTTTTCTCCCCTAATGTTCTGGTCTAATAGTAGATTCAGATCATGTTAACAATAAGATATGCTAACAGCTGCCTCTCTGTACCATGTGTGATGTTATTTGCCCAGTTACGGTTTAGCCACTGTATCTCCATATTTCTCATAAGCCTTGTGAAAAACTGATGCTGTTTCTAATTTACCTATTTACATTTTTTGTTTGTTTGTTTTTTTAATTTAAAGTTCTTATCCTGATTTTACTTGTGTTACAGATCCGGGTAAACAGTTCTAAACTGGTGAAAGTCACTCAGGTGGAAAGTGAGGAGAAACTGAAGGAGCTAGAGCAGTTTAGTATCTGGAACTTTTTTTCCTCCTTTTTAAAAGAGAAATTGAACGACACCTATGTTAACGTGGGTTTATACAGCACAAAAACCTGCCTCAAGGTTGAGATTCTAGATCACGACACCAAGTACAGTGTTATTGTGACCCGGAGTAAGTCTTACTTCTGTTTTTATGATGGATTCTATAGTAGAAGGGACTGAGCTTTGGAGGGTATAATTTAGTGAGACAGAGAAGTTCCAAGCAATACCATTTTGGTTCTGATTATAACCTGTTCCAAACAGTTCAGGGAGACTCCACTCCACTTAAATCCACTAGGCAGGCCTAGAACCAGAACTTCACTTCAGGTCATGCTGAATAGCGCCTCACCTAGAATTGTGAAGTCTTGCATTCCTGATACTGCCAGTGGTCCTGAGTGATATCCCTAGTATTCTTCAGAGTGAGTAAGACAGATGTGTTCTGCCTTTTGGATACTCCCAGGCAAAGACATGGTCTAAAATGTACAAACCAACCTTTGAAGACATGAGTGTTAAAACAGTAAAAACTGAAGAAAGGTAGAATTTAAAATTAATGCTTCACAATTAAAGAGTATTTGTGGAACCATAAATAAATAAAGATCTCTGCAGTTTACAGCTTATCAGTGGACATAGGATACATTCTCTGAATGTCTCTGAGAAAGTTTACCAAGAAGGCAGGTCATTATCCATTAAGTTTTCTCTGACCCTTTGTCTCTTTTGGTTACTACCCAGGGTCCTAGCACGTTGTGAGTAGAAGTATTCCTGGAATTTGTTATGAAATAGGCCGTTGCCCTTCCATCTGGCTACGGTTTCCACATTTCTTTGGTTGTATAGAATTGGCCTGTTTTTTGGTGTTCCTTTTGTACTTCCAGATCTTCTTGCTCCCATTCTGTTTGTGGGCCTCCCCTACCTAGGCTCAGCTCTTGAATGTGAAAGCTTTGGGAATGTCCAAGCTAAAGGCCCCAGATTCTGGGTGAGAGGTGTTTGAATGTAGGTTTTTCCCACACAGTTCTTGCAGAGCCACAGGAAGTAGTTGGTAGTGTTGGGCAAGTCAGGAAGCCAATTAGAGAACAACAAGCCCTGACCCCAAGGTTCTAGGTAAATCTGAAAGTGAGCCTGACTTAAGGTTTGAAAACCAGAGTGGTAGAGACCTCTTGTGGGCAATTGTCTGAAGTGTAGATGGCACTGTGCCTCACTGACCAGGCAAAGCTGAGTTTCTTTTAACCTTAGCCATAGATAGCTAAAATAAAAATAAGATCTTCAGGAAAGTTCAGTTTGACCTGTTTATCTTTGTAAGGGTGTCCAGACTTTGTGTGGAATTTACAATGCTATTTAGGTGGGCTGCTTTATTTTAGTGTAGCTAACCAATTTTGCCAGTTTTGCCTTTATAATGCCTTAAACTGTTTGCTTCCCCTTTTAAGTGGAAATCTTTATTTATTTCAGGATTTGACTCCAAACTCTTCCTTGTTTTCCTCCTCGGACTTATACTGTTTTTTTGTGGAGACTTGCTGAGCAGGTAGGTTGCCAGGCTAGAGTGCAGCATAACCACCCTGCTAGACTTTTCTCATAAAGACTTTAAGCACTACTATTAAGGAATGAACCTTTGTGGAAGGCTGTTGTCCACTTGGATAATTTTAAAAAATACTTTAATATGTGTTAAATATTTCTTCTTGTGTTACATAAGATTGGAAATAATAAAATCCCCCCACTAAGTTGGCCCATCTTCTGATAAGATTTAGTCCTTCACAGTCTTTAATTGCAGGACTTTACCACCCTTTGCACCACTTGAAATTGTTCTAAGGCCCTCATTTTTAGAGTCATGTGCTGTTTCATGCCTTTTGATAGTAAAGACAAACATCAACTACTTACTCATTTTCTGCCTTTAGGAACCTACTAGCTAAGCAGGTAAAGTCAACCTATACAAATACAAAGAACACAAATAAATTACTACAAAGACACTGAATGAAGAATCAATATGTGTAAATATCTTTTTACACTAGTAAAAGAATATTTGTGGAGTAGTGAATGAAAGATTAACAATTGGAGTTTGAAGTTGGGCTGGAATGAAGTTGGTAGAAGTTGTTCCTTATTTGGAGATCCTGAGAGAAACAGTGAGGGAAGATTATCAGGTAAAAAGAGCCTGGGATAGGAACAGGAGCGCTCTTTTCTAATTCCCTGGTTTGGTTTATCCTTCTGGATAATCAGTTCAATTCCAGTTTCTACTTGAGAAAAACTTTTGTCCTTTCCTTCTCCCCAGGTAAGCCATGTAGTTCCTCAGAGGGAGATGCTGGGTATGGGAGTGGGAGACTGGGGGTCCTGGAATGGATCCCCTGTGGATGCCTGAAATGGAGGATAACACTGAACACCCTATAGATACTATATTTTTTCCTGTACATACATAACTGTGATAATTATAAATTAGGCACAGGAAGAGATTAACAACTAGTAATAAAATAGAATAATTACAACAATATGCTATAATAAAAGTTACATGAATGTGGTCTTTCAAAATATCTTATTGTACATAATATTTTCATACTGAGGTTCATTGTGGGTAACTGAAACCTCAAAGTGAAACCTCTGATAATTGCGAATTACTGTATTGTGATATAATTTGAAGGAGACTTCATTGATAATCTGGCAACAACTAACTACATTGTACCAGTCTCTTCAATTTTCTAACCTCAAGTTTTGGGCAGATAGCTGCTCTAACCCTTTTTCTCTTATTTTAGCTGGGGTTAGTTGTCTGATTGAACAATGCCATGTGTGAAAATTGTACGTACAGATATGAAGTGCATTTTCTCTCTGCAGGAACCAAATCTTCTACTACTCCACTGGGATGAGTATGGGAATTGTGGCCTCATTACTAATCATCATTTTTCTACTGTCCAAATTTATGCCCAAGGTATATAACAGAATTCCCATATGCAATTAGGATGGGTTTGTTTAGTAAGAACTATTCGGGAAGCCTGCAGCACTAAAAATTTGCATCGATGTTTAATGAATCAATGCCCTAATCTTCCCTTGATTCAGAAAAGTATTTTCCATTTTGAAAGTTGGAGCCTGATTACATACAAACTCCCTTTTTATTTAAATTATTTGCTCAGAGGGGGATTAAAGTTGCCTTCCTCTTTGCTGATTACATAGCCAGGCTTTTAAGTTATTTAGCATCTCATTTTCCCAGTGTTCTTTGTAGACTGTACCTTCTTAAATATAAAGGACATTTTTTTTTTAAGAGATGTGGGTTTTGGGGGGCATTTTTAATAGATTGAATTCAAACAAATCATATTTGTAGTTTGCTTCTTTTATGTATAGTTAGCCTGTTGTAACTTTTTGCTTTCACTTCTACTTTGTCTTAGAAAAGTCCTATTTACATCATAATTGTGGGAGGCTGGTCCTTTTCTCTGTACCTCATTCAACTAGTTTTTAAAAATTTACAAGAGATCTGGAGGTGTTACTGGCAGTATCTTTTAAGTAAGTGTTGACTTTGCTTTCCCTTTTTGTATGTTTATAGACTACTTAATTTGGTCATGAAAGGAGGTTGTCTTCTTATAGCAATTTAATAGTTTATGCCATTTTACTAACTTTTAAGATTCATAGTTCTTCATTTATTTCTAATATCTCTTAAATGTAAATGAGGCTAGGAAGAATACCTTGGTTTATTGATATTTATAAGTGTACTTATCTCTACACAATAGGCATTTATCTGAAAAGCTATAAATTGACTATTTTAAATATACTTGAGGACCTTAAGAAGTAAGACTCTGCTGGGCACCTCTCCTGCCCACCTGTGACTATGCAGGTGCCTATCTTTATTCCTGCTTTTCCTAATAAACCTATCCTTAAAAAACAAACAAAAAAAATCACTGCAGGGGCCTCCCTGGTGGCACAGCCATTGAGCGCTGCACTGTGGAGCTGTCAGCAGCAGTATATACGAGTTCGATGCCCAGCGCCCGGCTGGGGAGAGATTCCCACATGGTGCAGCAGACCTTTCCTGCCTCACCCACTGCTCCCCTCAGCAGTGTATTTCCGTCTATCTGCCTGTTCTGCTCCCTGCTCTGTCTCTGATGAACCCTCTCGCTGCCCCATGGCCTCTGGTCTGTACTACAGCTTGTATGCGTAAATAAATGAATCTTTAAAAAAAAAGTCACTGCAGTGAATATTATCTTTATAGCAAGAATCTTATGATCATATAGATAGTAATCCTTACTCTACCCTTTGAGAGGTGATTAATCTAGATTTTCAGATACTGGGTTTTTAATTAATTTATTTATTTTTAAAGATTTATTTATTTATGCATACAAGAGCTGGGTTGTAGGCCAGACATGTGAGGGGTGGGGGGTGAGAAGATTCACCAGAGACAGAGTGGGGAACAGAACAGAAATCTGTTACAGGACAGGGAGAGGGGCACCCCAGAACCCCCAAACCTGCCCACTCAAAATAGGTTCTGCCATCCACTGCATCAAGATAAAACATGAAAGACCTTAACTAGAAAAGAAACTTTAATACAATTAGTGTGATGATACAGAAAAGACAATATAATTTCTAAACTAAGCACCCAAAGTTACCCATCACCTCGTGGGCAAAAGTCCACCCAAATGGGATTGGCCTAAAGCAAGGCCTGAAAGCCTGCCACAAGTCTAAGGCACCTTTTGGCAGGGACCCATAGAAAAGGGTCAGAAACAGCCAGACAAATCTCTGAGGAAAAGAGCAAAATCAAAATCCAGATAATTGTTGCCATAGTCAGCCTCCCCACGGTCTCTCACCCACATCTGTTTCATCAGTCCAGGCCAGTGCAGCTGCTTTACATGTCTCTCTGCTCCTTGTGCCTCTTCTGGCCTCCATCCTGCTTTCTTTTTCCCTCTCTCACCTCTCTGTTTTTTTTTCTCTCTTCAGCTTCTTATCTCTCCTGCTCAGCTCCACCCTCCCTTGGGTGGGGCAAGGAACCTGGGACACTTCCCCTTTCCTGAGGACCACCCTCTTACAGATCCACTGAAATACATTGCTGAGGGGAGCAGCAGGCGAGGCAGGAGAGGTCTGCTGCGCCATGTGGGTCAGCACCCTGGCTGGGAATTGAACTTGTGCTGCAGTGGCTGCTGTTAGCTTCATAGTGCTGAGACTTAACCTCTTGTGCCACCAGGGAGGTTTTCTGACCTCAAGTTTTGGGCAGATAACTGCTCTAACCTTTTTTCTCTTATCTTAGCTGGGGTTAGTTGTCTGGGAGCCCTGGGATTTTTTTAAAAAGAGACTATTCTAGAATTGTTCAACATATAGCTTTAATGCTCCATTTGAACTATATAAATTTAGGACAGCTGAAAGGATAGAAACTTAAAGAGATGGGTATTTCTAATAGTGAAGAAAGTGAATAATTGCATAAAGAAGACCTTGTCCATTTTCCTGGTTCCAAAGGTGCTATAGAATGTGTTTACTGCTGTTCCTCATGCAAATTATTTCTATCAGTTATAGATTAAAAAAAGAATATCTTCTGATAACTCTTCTCATAGGCTACATCCTCATAGTTGGATTCATGAGTTTTGCAGTCTGTTACAAGTATGGGCCCTTGGAGAATGAACGGAGTATCAACCTGCTGACGTGGACCTTGCAGCTGCTGGGCCTGTGTTTCATGTATTCCGGGATCCAGATACCAAACATTGCCCTTGCCATTATCATCATTGCATTGTGTACTAAGAACCTGGAGTACCCTATTCAGTGGCTATACATCACCTACAGGTGACTGAAAGGCAAAGTAACTGTATTGAAATGTACAATGTGGTATGCAGTTGCAGCCAAAAGTATGTAGAGCTGTTGACCTGGGAGCCTCGTTGTTAATGAAAATTTATTGTATTATGCTTCTGCTTTTGTTCCTTCCCAAGTCTTTGTTTTAGACTCTCTGTAGTCATTTTTATGAATAATTCTCTTTATTTTCTATAAAATAAAAGGATCCAGTAAGGTGTTATATGTTCCTATTACCACTAGGTGGTGCAAAGTATATCACTTGTGCCGTACACCTCAGGTCTGGTGGTTTCAGATTATTTAACATTGGCTCTTAGATTGCTCTGAGAGTCCTATTCTTATTTTAAGATGTAATTCATAGCATGTTCTCACCTTGCACAGTGAATATGGAATAGTCATAGGTTCTTGAAGTTATCAATGGTTGTTCTCTCATAGTCAAGATGATGCCTTCAGTTTGGGGAACCAAGTTAATGGACCATCACAATCTTATACTATCGTTTCCTTATCCTTTTTACATTTGTTGGAAAGAAAATATCTTGTCTGTCACATAATATAAAATAAGTGAATTTATTCACACTAGTGAATAACATTGATTATTTTGACATCTCAGTAACAGTTCAATGTGTCAAGAACATATAAGTAAAAATGTGGAAGAAAGGTGGGAGCGATGACTTTTAATGTTCAGGTTCTCTGTGGTATGCTTGGCCCACTAAAAGAGTCTAGAGGTAAGACTGGGTATAGATTACTGATTAATGATTCATGATATTATTTTGGTGAGCACAGAAAGTTGTGTAAGGCAACAGAAAAGACTGTCCCCCCTCGTCTCCTGACAGAAGAAGAGTATCGGATACAAGGAGAGAGAGAGACCCGAAAGGCTTTAGAGGAGCTTCGAAAATATTGTAACAGTCCAGATTGCTCTGCTTGGAAGACTATTTCTCGAATCCAGTCTCCAAAGAGGTAAACTCTTGGCCTGATATGCCAAACATTTATCAGGGTGATTTTGACCTTTGAATTTTAACAGAGGTCATACTTCTAGATAATCAGTTTGTATTTGTGGCTCTGTTTTCCTGTTCATTTAGAAGTAGTCAAAAAAAGAGTACTTATCACATATTAAGCAGTAGCTCGTTTTCTGGTTCCTCAAGAAACTATATCTACTTTAGCTTCGATTGTAGATTAAGATGGGGAGACTCCAGTACCATAGTAAGTTTTCCCTTTTATAGTTTTGCATTGTTCTCTGAGGTTTTTTGGTTTGTTTTTGGTTTTATTTATTTATTTATTTATTTTGGTAGGGAGGGGGTGTTTGTTTCCTTTTTATTTGGGTGCAGTTATACCAACAAGTATGTGAAACATCAATTTGGAATCCTGGTGGCATAAAATTTATAGGCCTGTGTAAATGTTTGATACCTGCCCCCAATCTTCTCTTGTCAGGATTATGGATGATTAAAGGAACCTTAGCTCTTCCATAATGAAATGGATAGACCCATTGCTTATTAAGCAGTTTGGGCTTGTAGGGGATGTTGGCCTATGATCCTAGTTTTCCTTTTCCCTCATCTCTTGCTTTAATCTACTTTTCTGTCCATGTAAGAACAGGGATATTGACTAGGTTCAATGTTATTTGAGTTGTGATCATATCAAGGATTTCAGTTTGTTATAATTTTGAAAGACCACCAGAAAGGCAGTTTCTAATGAGTATGATCTTCTTTTGCAGATTTGCTGACTTTGTGGAAGGCTCTTCCCACCTCACACTGAATGAGGTTTCTGTTCATGAGCAGGAATATGGATTAGGGAGCATTATTGCCCAGGATGAATTCTATGAAGAAACATCCTCTGAGGAGGAGAACTCAGATTCCCAGTCCTGCACTATCACACAGAATCACTTCCTGACGTAGGTGGTCGTCAGTTATTTTTATGCGGACTCATTTGCTATCTCGATGGTCCATGACGCCTATGTTGTGCAATTGTTTCTCAAATCTTTGAAACAAGTGAGACAGTGCTGAAATTCTCCAACTGAAATTAGAGACCTGAGTAGGCTTCTCTCTGGAAATGGTCTTGGTGGCCTTTGTGCGATCCCTGGGGAAGATGAGGGGATAACGTAGTGAATACTTCCCATTGTTTAAGCTGTCTGCCCACCTTTATGTTTCCAGAGGAACTGGATGGCCACAGATAGCACAGCATTCTTGCTTCTCCTGGGTTAGTCATGGCCTTTCTGCCCCTGTACCTGGCACCCAGAATTGAGAACTCTTAGATGTGCATAATGCTTCCAGACTATAGGCTCTGTCTTCCAAAAAGAAATCTACAAATCTGAACCTTCTCATTTCTGCTTTTATTTCAGTAATTTTTGAACAATCTTGTTTTAACTGTCACAAGAGGAAAATAGATTTTCATCTGTCTTATTTTTTAAATGGATATATTTAAAAGATATAACAAACTCATGTTTCAGAGCCATCAATCGCTCTAGAATGACAAGCCTCCTAGGCCCTTTCATATTTATTGATATGGATTATCCATGAGGCCCCAGGAGCTGTTATATTCAACTATGAATTAGTTGTCACATGAGGTATTCTAAGTCCTGCTTGCTTATAGGATCACCCCTGAAAATTTACGTAGGGAAGGATTGATACTCAACTTTTAATTTCATCTTAACGTATAAGTGCTCTCTTCCCATTCCTCCTTGTCCCTTTTGCCATTTCAGGAAGGATTTGTTTTCTCACCTGTGAAGTATTTGTTTTCTTACATTCTCTTCCTCTTAGCTTATGGGATTATTCCTCCTAGTTAGGAGAAGTGATCTTGTTTAGGGAATTTAAATGCTTTTGAAGGTTCTCTATTTTTCCTGTCAGTGGGTCCTGTATCTTTACATTGCTGTGGAATCAAGAAATGACCTTTTCCCTTCTTTTCTCTACCCCTTCTACCTTTCCTTTTCAGTCTTTCCTTTCTGTCTGTACCCCCTCACCCAAATCTGGTTAATTTGTAAGCCCTGAAGCTATCTATGAAATTTTGGATACAGCATACAAGTTGTAGCAGTCACAGTTTGCATTGCCATGAGCTAGCACTCCAGGTAATCTTCACGCCTCTGGATGCTCATTCATCTATCAGGAGCAGGCACATTTTCCCATGAATTTATTATACTAATTTGCAGTTCCTTTTCTGACCAGAAATTCTTGCCTTTTATTACAGTGACATTAATTTCAGATCCCTTTGCCATTGGTAAGCACTTTTATAAACCAGCAATTTCATTTATGAGGGAGCATATTCCAAAGCATCTCTTACTTGCTTTGTTTTGTCTTTGTGATCTTCACCGTCGTACCTTGGAAAAAAATGTAATGCCTCTAGCTAGGAAGCTAGACACTGATGGCAAGAACGCAGTGTTAGACCTGACTGACTTACCATAATCATGGTGAAGGCAGATGATTTTTTAAAAAAACTAATAACGTCTTGAAACCTGCCATTTAGCAGATAACCTTGAAAGGCTCTGGACTCCATTGCTGACTTTCAAGGTGTCTGAGACTCCATTCCGTTTGACCAGTTGATGGTGGCCACTGGTGTCTCTCTCCCACAGCTTTAAGCTTGTCCCAAAGTGACAACTACCTCAATTGGCAGCAAATAGACATAACGAAAAGTGAAAGTGAAAAATAAGCAGTGTTTGGGCAAATGGTGTGGGTTAAAGTTGCAGAGTAAAATGGGAAACTTTATGCCTTTGTAAATTATGTACCTGGTTAACTTTCATCCCTCTACAAAGAACTGTTAACAACTTCTGGAATATGATATTTTTGCCTCATTTATTGAAATTGAGATGTGGCATATTTGAGCATAAGTTGATTTGAAAATGTAATTCAGCTGTACAATTGTTCTCAGGATTCCCTGGAGACTTTGGTGCCTTCCCCAATATAGCTACTTAAGAAGGTGGTAGCTTGCCTCAAATTTGACTTT
This sequence comes from Scalopus aquaticus, assembly GCA_004024925.1. NCBI lineage: Eukaryota > Metazoa > Chordata > Mammalia > Eulipotyphla > Talpidae > Scalopus > Scalopus aquaticus. Next base: position 3,861 of record PVIJ01020764.1, on the reverse strand, counting down.
ACTTGAATCATGTCTTTTATTTTAGTGAGAAAACGTTGTGAAATAAATAAGGAAGGAAAGATTCTTTTTCTGTTTACTAAACTCTTAGTGAAACAGTGTTTCTATCTCAAGACCAGTTTTTTTCACTGTCTTTGAGTTTGGGATGGGTAAAATGAAACGCAGCTTATGATTCCCTCTCTGGGAGTTGAAGAACGGAGCTGTAGGCACCGGAGGTGGCTGTGGGCCCTGCCACATGAGAGCTGCCTTCAGACAGTGAAGGCCGGTGCCTCTGGTGTGCGGCGCGTCTGCCCCGGATGCTTAGTGCCTCTGTGTGCCCAGAGATTGCTTGACTCTGTAGAGCTCCTGTAGGAGTCACTCTTCTCTCTCTTTGGCCACTTAGTCTGCTGGCTCAGTCACTACTTGAAGCCCTCATTTAATTTTCTCTGGTAGTTGCAGCTCTTGCAGTTTCTGCATATTCTCCTCTCTCAGTCTGATTTCATCAAGAAGGGTTGAAGGGATAACTATGGAGTGAGCTTGACATTGGAGCCATGTTTATAGCCACGTCAGCAAACTGTAAATTGACCCTGGGGCTCAGGGTCATATCAGCATCGGAAATCTATTGTCTCTAATCAGTCTGACCAAGCTGTGTAGTGTCTGCTCCCGCTAATGGTAGTACAAGAGCCAAATGGCCTAAAACATTGCGCCTTCACTTTCTCATTTAGATTGCATTCCTGAGACCAGTGGAACCAATGACCAAAAAAGGGAAATGCAGCAACTTTGATATTTGTTCATCCCATCAAAATTAGGTTATTCTCCCTCCAAGTTCATGATCTTTATGTTTGTTGCAAAGGGGACTTTGCTGTTGACAGTCTTTGTTACAGGTTGTACTAATACATCCCATTCTAGGGCCAAGCCCTCTAGAACTTCATTGATTGTATTCCCTGCAACCCAAACCTACTTGGCATATGTGATATTTGCTTCATGAAAAGTGCCACATAGGCCAGTTAATACTTCCAGGCCCTGATAGCCATAAGACACTTGGGAATGGATTATGCAGTTGCTCTTAATCTTTTTGTTGCTCCAGAAGAAAAGCTGGACTCAGATGGATCCCTGCATAAACGTGGTTCCTAGTTTTGTACTCATAACTTTTCTCTGAATTGAATAGTGAAAATTGAAGTAGGAGAAAAGGCAATTAAATGTTCTAGTATCCCTTTGGACTCAGGTTTGACATATGAGATAATAGCCTATATTGAAATGCCAAGAATTTCATCTGAACTGGAGAGAGGACAGTTTGACAGAAGCCAAGTAGTAAACATATAAAGTAGACCTTGTACAAGTCAAATACACCTAAAGCCTTTAGTTCTGTATTGATGTAATAGAAATGGAATTTGGGGGGGGTGGAAACCTATGCAATTGTGATCCAGTGGGGTTTGGCTGGAGGCTAGATGGTTATTACCTTGAAGAAAAGTTTCTGGTGCCTTATGTGATGGGAGCTAGATCCTGCTGGGAATGAACAGAGCCAGTTCACAACATTAGCTCACAGCATTGGCAGGGGTGGGAACAGCCACACAGCTTCAAAAAATGTGAGACTTTGGGTTCCCACAACTGCCCCTGTCCCTGCCAAATGAGTGTGTCATTTTCCACTCTCGACAACAACTCGAAAATGGTGACAGCACCTTCTCTAAACTTGCCTACAACACAGGCAACATTCTTTTTTTTTTTTTTAAAGATTTATTTATTTATACATACAAGCTGGGGTACAGGCCAGAGGCGTGGGGTGGCGACAGGGTTCACCAGAGACAGAGTAGGGAGCAGAACAGGCAGATTAGAATTACACTGCTGAGGGGAGCAGCAGGCGAGGCAGGAGCGGTCTGCCGCACCATGTGGGATTCTCCCTAGCTGGGTGTTGAACTCGCATCGGTGCTGGCGACAGCTCCTCAACCGCTGCGCCACCAGGGAGGCCCCACAGGCAACATTCTTATGTTAACATGGTAGATAGCTTATAAAGCAAGTAATAGAACTGTTAACAGCCTGCAGTTGCCTCAGTTTCCTATGTTTTCATGATGGAGAATAAGCAGGAATAAGGAATTGCTGCTTAAATTTTAGACTGTGGATACTGCCTTAGTGTTATTTTAAAAGATTTGTCATTTAAATTTAAAACAAATGTTCATGAATGTTTGGAAGGGACGAAATGATCAGGGATGACTCTGCCATGGGTCTCATTTTCACTCCTTTCTGTAAGAAAAAGTAATGATGTCATATATTTTTTCATTGTGTAAGTTTGTAAGCCTAATTTTAATAAAGTTTTAAAGACTTGAATGGTTTCTTTCTTTTTTTTTTTTAATTTATTTATGCATACAAGCTGGGGTGTAGGCCAGAGCTGTGTGGGGTGGTGAGAGGATTCACCAGAGACAGAGGGGGAGCAGAACAGGCAGATCGGCTGAAATACACTGCTGAGAGGAGCAGTGGGCGAGGCAGGAGAGGTCTGCTGCGCCATGTGGGAAGCTCCCTGGCCGGGTATCGAACTTGTGCTGCAGTGGCTCTGAATAGCTTCATAGTGCTGCGCTTAACCCGTTGCACCACTAGGGAGGCCCCTCTAGTGGTTTCTCTTAATGAACATGTGCTGTCTTGTTCGGATTTCTTTTTTTCAGGTAATCAGCAGTTAGCTCCTCGGTTTCATCTTTCTAGTGATGTGGTTTTACACTCCATCTAGTTCCCTTTTTTTCCTTAACCACTGCTTTCCATCCTGAGTCTGTGTTGTTCTACTTCCATCCTTGGATTGGTTGACTTTCCAGGAGGCCAATCTTGAAGGGATATCCTTGCAGGAATAGCAGGTAATACCACTTTGCTGCTCCAGAGAAACAACATACAGCTATCCCTGGTCCATGGAGTGACTGGGATTGTGCATTAGCTCATTAATGGCATAAACCGTCTCTGGTTTCTCCAGTGGGGGTGAGAGGAAGACCTGTGGATCAACCTCTGAGGTGTCTGCCAAGGGCTTTGTGTAGGGGGGAAGGAAGTAGGGCTGTAGAGAGCATTAGGGTGCATGGAATGAAAACTTCAGTTATGGGCCTCCCTGGTGGCCTAGGTGTTAAGTTTCAGTGCTATTACGGCCTGTGCCTGAGTTCAATCCCTGGCCAGGGAGCTAACCCACACATGGCCCAGCAGATCTCTCCTACCTGATCTGCTCCCCACTGTGTCTCTGGTTAGTCTTCTTCACCCTCCCCCCCCCCCTCTGGCCTACACCCCAGTTCCATGCAAAAAAAAAAAAAAAAAACAACTTTGTTACATCTGGGCCTAGCTTCCACAGTAGGAGTCTGGTACCTTGAATCTTTTATGCTTGGGCTATTTGCTTTGGGAATTACTAGAACATTTGCATTAATTCTGTACCTGCCTCCTCTTTCAGTTATTTGGTCTACGTGGAAATCAATTGTCCATTTTTCAAAGACAGTGAAAAGGAAGAAACAGGATGTAGACCACATGTAAATTTATGTAGACTAATGCATATTAATGGCATCTTTTGCCTTCTCCCCCCTAAAAAATAATACGTAAATAAGGAACATAGGTGATCACTAGTGGCTGAATTAATAAAAATTTAAAACAATTGCTTAGGTGTGCTACATTGAGAGGGCTCACATGCATTGGGGAGCTTGTTAAAATGCAGATTTCTAAATATCGAATGGTTTCACTTATAACCGGAATATAGGTGAACCAAACAAGAAAGACATCCAACAAGGGAGGGAGAGTATAAGGGCTCAAAAAGGGGTAGAAAAGAGCACAAGGGACTATGGTGATCGGTCACGGGTGAATCAGTGGTGGGAAACCTATGGGGAATACACAATAATGTAAAAAATATGAATAATAATAAAAAATACAAATATT
>PVIJ01020763.1:0-20165 GCA_004024925.1 Scalopus aquaticus | reverse complement strand
TTCTGGCTTATTTCACTGAGTATGATCCCCTCTAATTCCATCCATGTTGCTGCAAATTGCATGTGTTTATCTTCTTTGAATGTTGAATAGTATTCCATTGTGTATATGTACCACATCTTCTTGATCCAATCATCTATTTTTGGACATCTGGGTTGCTTCCATACCTTTGCTATTGTGAACAGTGCCGCAATGAACATACAGGTGCATGTATCCTTTTGGATTAGTGTTTTTGTGTCCTTTGGGTAGATTCCCAAAAGTGGGATTGCTGGGTCATATGGAAGCTCCATGTTTAGCAGTTTGAGGAATCGCCATACAGCTTTCCATAGTGGTTGGACCAGTTCACATTCCCACCAGCAGTGTAGAAGAGTTCCTTTTTCTCCACATCCTTTCCAGCATTTGTTGTTGCCTATATTTTTAATGTGTGCCATCCTCTCAGGTGTGAGGTTGTATCTCATTGTGGTTTTGATATGCATTTCCTTGATTATAAGTGATGTTGAACATTTTTTCATGTATCTGTTGGCCATTTGCTTTTCTTCTTTGGAGAATGCCTTTTTAGCTCGTCTGCCCGTTTTTTGACTGGAACTTAAGGAACTGGACATTATTTTAAGTAAGGTAAATGGCCATATGTTACTTTAGTAACTTTTGTTTTACCTATGTTAATTTTAGTAATGTTTTGCCTTTCCCTGTTTGTTAAATAAATCCCAATGTTGTTTTTTCCCTAAACCTGAGTAGTTTTATAAATGTGTGCGCAGGTGCAGAACCAAGATAATGACCGGTAACAACTGAGGCACTGCCTTTGTCTAAGTTTAAAAAGGCCTCATTTTTCCCGGTATCAATTCAAAGGCATAGGATGCACATCACCACGCCACACCTGCCACAAAGACATGCTCAGCCCTCCACCGAAGTTTATCATTTCTTTGTTATAACTGAGTAGTATTTCTATTGTGTATATCTATAGCACATCTTTTTCCAGTCATCTGTAGTTAGGCACTTAGGTGATTTCCATAATTTGGCTATTGTAAATAGTGCTGCACATATTCTTTCAAATTACTGTTTTTGCATTCTTGAGATCATTACCATTAACTTAAATAAATTGAGCCAAGCAAAAGTAAGTGAGTTTATTAAAGAAACAGGACTGAGGACTCAAACCCAGAAATAGCCTCCTGATAGCATTGTGAAAGTTATCAGAATTCTGACCCTCACAATGAGAATTTTATGCAGTCTGCAAGGAAAACATTTTATATTTTCAAGGATTTTATAGAGCAGGTTCAAGCAGGTTTCCTGTTAATGTATCTCGGAATTTTTTTCTATGCATTGAGGGAAACAAGAAGTGTTGTTAAAATTTACCTTATCTACTCAAATCCTTATCTTGTGGGAAATGAGAGTTTTAGTAAAGTCATAAACCTTGAAGTCAGTCTTTCTTTGAAGTGACTGATTTGCCTGGAGACAACTATATTGTTGTTGATGATGCAGCTTCTATACAAGGCTAGTTCTGCTGTGCACTGCTGCTTTGGTTTGTGCCCCTAGTTGACCACTGACAGGGGTATCCTTTTAATTATTGATTTTAATTTACAATAGATGACCTGACAGATCTATTTTTAATATTTTGAGAAAGCACTCTACTGTTTTTCACAAAGACCAGATCAGTCTACATTTCTACCAACAGTGTATGAGAGTTCCTTTTTAGTCCTCCTTGCCAACACTTTTGGTTCCCAGACTTTTGGAAAAGGGCCATTCTCACATGTGTGAGATGCTACCCCATTATGGTTTTGATTTGTATTTATGTGATGATAAGTGATAAGTGATGATGAGCATTATCTCATATGCCTGCTGGGCATCTGCCATTCTTCTTTGCAAAAATGCTTATTTAGCCCTTGTGCCCAATTCTAACCCAATTGGGTTATTTGCTTTCTGCTGTTGAGTTGTATGAGTTACTTGTAGATCCTGGATATTAGCTCCATGTCAGATGTACAGTACAAACATTAATCCCATTCAGTAGGATGTCTTTTTGTTTAAATGATATTTTCTTTCACCATGTAGAAACTCATTTACTTTGATGTAATTCCACTGGTTTATTTAGCTTTTGTTTCCTTTGTTGTTGACTCTCCAAAGCTCTCCAAACTGGAGGTCAAGGAATGTTTGCCTATAGTTAAGTTCACGTGTTTTGTGGTATAAATATAAATATAGAGATAAGAAAATCATTGGTTTCTTTAAAATCTTTTCTTTGCCCCTTATATTACCTCAATTGTTCAATTTCAAACTTGTCTTAATTGGGCCAGTTTTATTTATTTATATACCTATAAATAAATAAATAAATAAATAAATAAATAAATAAATAAATAAAACATATGTGAACTATATATAATTTATATAATATATTACTATATATTATATATATTTAATATATATCTCGTGTGTGTGTGTGTGTGTGTGTGTGTGTGTGTGTGTGTGTGTGTGTGTGTCTATCCAAAGCCACTAGATGTCCAACATCCAATTGGACCTATCTCCACACCAATCCAGGAGAAGTTGTGGGGCAAAAGAAATAGACACACGTAGCTCAATCTTCCTTGGGTGCCATGAATAATACATTTATTTTCTCAGCACCAAAAAGCTCTTATCTTTTGCCAGTATCCGTGGAACTGTGGCAATCAAACACGTTAACTTGTAAGGCAAAGTCAGAGACTCTTCACAGTTCCTTAGAACTTATTCTCTTTGAAATATTTTTATTTCTATGATAAATTATAAAGTACAAAATTCTTTAGACTTGACTTGAATGTTTACTTGGATTTCATTTTTCTTTTCTTTCTTTTATTTTTTTACTTCAGAACTTCTCAGAAATCCTCCATTTATTTTTTTAAATTGGTAGTGCATGAAACTCTTAATCCCACAGCCTTTTTTTTTAAGTTGTTTTATCTTATCTTTAGTGGAAATTAGAATAATAGTCTGTTACACTTATGGATTTAGATGACCCAGAAAGATATCTCTTGGGTCAGCATGGCAAGATAAGTTACATATTTCTCAAGGATTATGCAAAGTAATATCATGAGGTCCAAACTGAACCTAAAACAACTCATGGAATTCAAAGAAATATTGGAAGGTCTGTGGAGATTTCTCAGAAGCAGAGAGTCCAAATCTATCTGATGTAGATAGTAAAGAAAAGATTCATAAAGCTGACACCTATAGTATTCTGTTTTAACGCCAAAGATGAAACAATGTATAGAAATATTCTATTCTCCAGTGATAGCTGGGCATCAAATTTGCAGCAGAGATTTAGAACATGCCACAGATATATAGGTATAGACATAGATAAGTTTTCTCTCATCGATTGCTACATTTTCTAGGGTTTTCATTTTAATGTACTGTTGAAAATTCACTTTCAACAAAGAAAGCTGCTTTCAACACCAATAATTTTGTCTGCTTTACTTTTAAAATTCTTTCTCTCCAAAATTGCACATTTAATTTAAGAATTGAACTGAATTAGAAAACAGAGAAAAATTCATTTTTCTTTTAGAGAAATTCCTAAAAGAAACTGCCCTATTAAGTTAAATCACATTAACTATTCTCTAAGGCCATTGTTGCCCTTCTAGAGCATTCTAATCTATCAATAATCATTGTCAGAAATAGTATATATGCAGTTAGATGCAGCAATTATCAACATGCTTACTGTTTGATTCATTAATTTCCCATATTTTTGCAAGGCTGGGGAAATTAAAACAAACACATAAAAAGGAGAAATTTATAATGACCTACATATGATTTCAGATCAAATGGGAAATAAGAAGTGAAGACTTTTAATAATAATTGAAAACAAGATTGTTTTACGATTTTGCAATATCTTTCCCCTTCCCTTTTGTCATTAATGTCACCTGGGATCCCTTCAATACAGTATTATTCATTTAGACTGTTCAATGTAACTTGAAATAATATTCATTAGAACATACTTTGATTTACTTTTAACTTGTTTTCCATTAAAATTACAGAAGTTTGTAACTAGAGTAGACCCTTGAAAAGATCTTGTCCAAATTTCATATTGCGCAGATAATGAGATAAATGAACTGAAAGACGAAGAAATATTCCCTAATGCCTTTCTCTGCTACTGAGAATACTATAGGTTGTCATTAGCATTCAGCCTATTGTTATTTTCACAATATCATCCTATTTTAGAGATACCACCTTGCTGTGAATTCAGGAGAGCAGGACATTGCTTACTTCAGGAGGCAGTGCTTATTCACACAAGAATTTCCATGTATGGACTATAGGGGAACCAAACAGGAGAGAGACACTAAGGAGGGGGCATGGGGAGGATAAGCACACAAAATGGAGTAGAAAAGGACACAAGGGACCACGGAGATGGATCACGGGTGAATTGGTGGTGGGTGACCCAAGGGGAATACAAAATGTAAAAGACAAAATAAATAACAATAAAAATAAATAATAAAAATATATATAAATAAATAACAATAAAAATATATATATTATTTTTAAAAAAGAATTTCCATGTATGTTTTCTTCAAAATTTTCTTTGGTAGTTTAGAATTAATGTAGAAACATAATAATATAGCCTAAAATTTACAAGATTTATATTCACCAGGTTAAATAAGCACTGTGATAGTTATTAATATATGCTACGATGTACTAGACTTACAAAGTTAGAGTGAGAGGTAAGAGGCTAAAAGACTAGATTGGGAAACCGTTAAGTTGATTATAAACATTTATTAGAATAAGTAAGTTATCAATTGGGAAATCTAGGAAGAATCCAAAAATCTTCAAAGAGTAAATGTAGATTTAAAGGTTCAGACTGAATGAGAAAAGGTTCAGTTTTACTCAAATTATTTGGAAATATGGAGTTGAATTTCTCTTCTCCTACAGCAGAGCCTCAGTTTTACTAGGTAAATGCTAAAGAAAATTATGTGATTCCTTTCCCCAAAGAGCACATCTATGCAAATATATTTTAAAGTGTTTATTTTGAACAACTGTATTAAGAATGCAAAGTTGCTGTCACCTTGTAACATCACATTTTCACTAACACCTGTGGAATGCCTTATGCAACATTTTAGAAATAAATTCACTTTGGGTGATAAAAATTCACAGTAAGACTGCCAGTTCTTTTGCCTGGAGAGAAAATCTCTACAGCTCATCTTCATTCTCCTGGATTCTTTATTTTTCACATTAACAAATGATAATTTGACAATTACTGACAACTACTTTTTGCAGAATTACCTGTGCTAGGTAATATATATGCTACTAAGATCTCACAGCAACATCTGGCTAAAAAAATGTGATATAAAAGCCTGGACACGTCATTTTGTGATTTTTACTTGTACTTTATCTTTATTTACTAGTAGCATTAAAGTGGAACAATTGCATATTTATTTTTTGCATCTGAGTAAAATGCACCTAAATGTCTTAGAATTTGTCCCTTCCCAAATTAGCTCTCTCTCCTTCCCACCTCTGTTCTACAGTCAAATTTCCAGGGTTTGTTATTAGTTCGCTTTGATATGAAACTTGGTTTTGTTTCTCTATAATTCACATATTAGTGGCATCATCTGGTATTTGTCTTTCTCCTGCTGACTCTTTTCACTTAGCATCATCCTCTCTAGTTCAAGTTCCAACCATGTTGTCACAAATGGCAACAGTCTATCTTCTTATGGCAGAGTAGTGCATCATGTCTATATACCACATCTTTATCCACTCCTCTATATTCAGGCACTTGGATTGTTTCCTTAATTTGCTATTGTAAATAGTGCTGCAATGAAAACAGCAGTGTGTAAATTCCTTCAAATTAGTGTTTCTGCATTCTTCAGATAGATATCTAAAAGTGGAATTGCTGAATCATCTGAGCAGTCTATTTTCAATATTTGAAGATCTCTACACTCTTCCATAGAGGCTTGACCAATCACCCTTCCCACCGATGTGAAAGTGTTCGGCTATTTTAATTAGTTATATATTTTGCAATTTTATGAAAACTGAAGTGTATATTACTTCAGGGAATCATACTTGGCAAACACCATTATCTGTAAATATCTGTCTGCACCTTAAGATTAGTTTATGAAAACAAACAGGAGATATTGTTTTGGAGGTAAACCTTACCTTTTTACCTACTTAACATTCTGTAAAATATTTTTCCTAATGTGACTACCATCCATTATCAAATATATTCTTTACTTTCATTATTACTGTTAAAAACCCTTATTTAATGATGTCTGGATATTTTGCCATTTCACATCTGCTTAATACTATAGCACAGCTTACCCATACTTGAACATTCACTTATGCATATAACCAAATAACATGTTAGAAATTATACAATAATGAACCGATGGGTCTACCTTGCCTAAAATCTGTGAGGTTATGATTTATTCACTTTCCTTCTTATAGACTGTACATCAACAAAAGTTTTAAATACCAACTGCATTTCTACACACTGGTAACAATATTAGAACCTAAAATGAAAAAAATATTACTTAATAGAAGCACATGTAATACCTAAAATATGTGTGTAACCAAATATATAAAAAACATGTACACTGAAAAATACAAACATTGTGAGAGAATCCTTCAATAATAGTGATTTTCATGCTTTGAAATATGTTAAAGATATCAAGTCTCTACATATAGATCTCAAGAGTCAATGCAATTCTGACCAAAATTCCAGCAAGGAGTAACTCCATCTTATATATATAGATTTATTGTTTAATTAAAGTTCGAATATATGTAAAAAAAAGGTATATTAAGCTAAAACAGCATATTTCTCATAGATAAATTATATAACAATTTACTTGATCTAATTTTGTGATTGAAGCAAGAACTTTACCTTGTTCTTACCCCATCTCATCTAAGTTATTTCATGACATATAATTTATACAATTTTGTTTCATTTCTCTATTTTAAAAGCTTTGTTTTACCAATGATTGTTTTATGCTCATTCAAATTTAACAACCCCTGAGACTGTAGCTATTTGAACTGTAACAATAATTGATAGCCAACAAGAGAAATGATCAGAGCAGAATTCTTATGAGGAAATAGAAAATAAGGAATAGAATAGGACGAGTCCAAATGCAGCTTATTTTGAGCTGAAAATTTGCATTTATATAAAAAGAATTAAACTGCTGGTGCACTGAAGATAAACTTTGACTTTTAACAATTTTATCCAATGACAATGTTTTTGACATCCACTAATTATAGTTGTGAAATGTGTTATTAATGTGCTCTATTAAATATATTGTTCTTCTTCCTCCTGGAAGGTTCAAAGCATGAAAAGGAAACAATTCATCATTTTTTGTGGTAAAAGCAAAAGTTGTCATTTTCATTGTCACAAAATTACTGAATAAAACTCACAAGTATTTCACTTATGAAATAATAAATTATTAACATTTATATTTAATGATGTTTGTCTCTAATATACATTTATTGTGCACACTTTACCTCTTCTTTGAAAATTCCATTCATTGATCTGCACTAATACTATTGTTATATCCTTGCATTCATCACTAAGATATTGTTTGAACTAAGTATTTGCGATCGTAATTTATTTATCATTAACTTGTACGATATCTGGGAATTAAGTAATTGCAATTACAAAGGAAGAATCAGTGTGTTTATGTGTTTATAAAATATACAAGAAGGATGATATAAATTATTTAAAATATAAATAATAAAAAAGTAATTTATAGATGAGGGTATTTGTGTGTGGGTGTGTGTGCGCGCACGTGCACATTACAACTACTCAAGCTGATTATTTCTTTCACAATAATATAAGTTTAATAAGATCAGTGAAATCTAATATTGCAAAGTTACAATATTACTTCTTGAAAATTCACTGAATCTGCAGTATATATCTTAAATTATCCATTTTTAATTTGAACTTTGTTATACAAGTACCCAGCCAGATAACATCTCAAAATGTACCTGTACTGAAGAATAATTTTTCTACCCTAAATCTATGATGAAGTTGATATTCAAAAAAGTCCTCATGCATCTGAAATATAACACATATTTAATAAATATCATGAGTGTTTCATTAATTCATTTGAAAATATGTAATCGACAAAGTTCCGTACAACATTAAATAGCAACTAGTGCCAGTTTCATGTAATTCATCAACATTTGTTTATTCTAGAATGGCTCACATGAGAAAATAATGTATAGAGAAATTTAATAGCTATAAATCGACAGCATTTTATATAAAGTCCAATTAAACAATATAAAATCATTTAATTATGAAAAGCCAAGGGAAATAGACTAGTTTTAAATTCATAAATATGCTTAGAAAGCAACTGCATATATATTTCAATGACATGAGAGAGTAAACTTGCTCTAAAAATATGTTATAAATGTAGCTTAGAGAAAAAATCAGAATTACACAGGACTGGCAAACAGTTGCTTTTTTATACCTTTCTGTATGATCAGGATACTCTAAAGGAGAGAACAGCATTTCTTTCATTTCAATTTATGGAATATGATCCATAATGTCTGTTTGCAAAAGGTGGGAAACTTTATACTAATTCTACATCAACCTATCTTTAATTAAAAAAATATACTATGGTTAAGTCATTCTTCATATTTAAAAGACTTTTAGAATTAAAAAAGCAGGTATTTCAAAAATATTTCGTTTCATTAACCTAGCACCAAGGCATATGCAAAGTAACCCAACTTTTGGCTATTTTGAAATAAACAAAAATTTGGCATGTGTCTAAAACTTACTACATTCTAAGTATTTTCATTCTAAAACTACAATTCACTGTTATAACAACACCAAGAAGTAAATCGGATTATGGTCTGAACATTACAGTTGAGTAGGTAAGAGATTAAATCAAATATCATTGTAACTGGTATTAAAATCAGCCAAGCTGACTGTTTTCCAAAGTGTGGAGGCTGTGACAATAATAAAAATAACATCTGTATCAACGATTTTACATGCATTATCTTATTTTATTCTAATGTAACAATCAGTTATGTGCAGTTTGTAAGCTTGTAAAGTATTTAACACCCAGATCCACACAGTATAGAGGAAATAAGGTCAAAATATATCCAGCAGTTACCCTAAATTCAAATAATCGTCTTGTGTATTTATCTGTTCCTAAAAGTATCGCACACTTAAAGATTTTTTTCAAGTTAAAAAAAAAATTAAATTTCCTTTTCAATTGGAGGTTCCTGTCATATGACTCTTTGAAACAAAGATAGAATCTTGCATTAGCTGCAGGAAATGTGAAGATTACTTAAGAATACTTATATACTTAATAGCTATCATCATATTCTAGGAAATACAGCATTTCTGAAAAAATTTAGTTAAAAGCAAACCATTCTCTAACCAGTCAGGTTATAGTGTGGTGAGTTATATGTTGACTCCTTTTAGAACTGATTTCATCTATTTCAAGTCATGTGCTCAATCTTGAAAATATAAGCATTTTTTGTCATTGTTTTCTAAAGGGCAGAGCATGTCTATCCTATTTGGTATACTATTTTCAAAATGTCACAAAATGGCAAAGAGTTAAGAATCCTAGAAACCAAGAGAAACAAGTTTTGCATATTTAATTACAAAAAAAAGAAAACAGAAAAATATTCCCAATCGTTTTTTCAAATAATTTTTATCTAAAATATGTATACATTTCATTTATGAATAAATTAGAAAATTAACCAACTATTGATTGCCTTGCACAGATATCAAACATTTATGATTGATAATGTTTAGAAATACTATTATAAATAAAGACATGGTTAAAATAAGTATTATCTCTTAGTCTGCTTCTCTACCCTCTTATTCTTGGATCTATTAAGAGAGATGAAGCTGCTGCTAGGGCCTAAAGTTTTGATAAGATTGAATTTTGGGGAAAGACTTTGCAACACTTCCCTTCTGCCTTACAAATACCATTTTTTCTATTATCTCAGTTATGTTCATAGTTTTCAAAAGAATTATGCAATTCTTCAGAAATTACACAGATTTTAAGGTCCATTAACATCCAAAAAGATACATATTAAAACTCAACACTTATGAAATTTTCAGCTCACAAATAACAAAAGTCAAATATAACACAAACTGAATTCATTTCTCCTACTTGCATTCTGCTTTTCCACAGAATTTTGTAGTCTGTCCATGGCAGATTTCCCTTCAGACACAAACTTTGAAGATATCACTGATTAATTCATTTTCATGACTTTATCATTCATCAGTCTTCACATTCTGTAGATTTTATTTCAAATATATTTTTCTTCTCTAACTCCTCTGCTACTGTATAAATGTATTCATTATTATCTACTGATTATGAATTTTTTATCTATTTTTCTTTCTTTTTGCACTGTCTTGGTCTGGTTATGAAATCAGGGGATTGTTGGCCTCATAAATGTATTTGGAAGGATTCCCTCTTTCTCAACTTTTGGACAAGTTTAAGAAGCATAAGTATGAGCTCATCTTTGAAGGTTTGGTAAAACTCACTTTTTGGGGAGACTTTTTGATTGCATTTTAATTAATTTTTAAATTTCTTATATATATATATATGTTTATTATTTATATCTTTTACATTTTGTATTCTGCTTGGGTAACCCACCACCAATTCACTCATGACCTATCTCCGTGGTTCCTTGTGACCTTTTCTACTCCATTTTGTGCCCTTATCCTCCCCCCGCGCCCCATCTGAGTGTCTCTCTCCTATTTGGTTTCCCTATAGTCCTGTTATAAGTGAAACCATTCGATATTTTTCTCTTTCTTTCTGGTTTATTTCGCTGAATTCCATCCATGTTGCTGCAAATTGCATGTGTTTATCTTCTTTGAATGCTGAATAATATTCCGTTGTGTATATGTACCACATCTTCTTGATCCAATCGTCTATTTTTGGACATCTGGGTTGCTTCCATACCTTTGCTATTGTAAACAGTGCCGCAATGAACATACAGGTGCATGTATCCTTTTGGATTAGTGTTTTTGTGTCCTTTGGGTAGATTCCCAAAAGTGGTATTGCTGGGTCGTATGGGAGCGCCATGTTTAGGAGTTTGAGGAATTGCCATACAGCTTTCCATAGTAGATGGACCAGTTCACATTCCCGCCAGCAGTGTAGAAGAGTTCCTTTTTCTCCACATCCTTTCCAGCATTTGTTATTGCCTGTATTTTTAATGTGTGCCATCCTCACAGGTGTGAGGTGGTATCTCATAGTGGTTTTGATTTGCATTTCCTTGATTATAAGTGATGTTGAGCATTTTTTCATGGATCTGTTGGCCATTGTTTTTCTTCTTTGGAGAAGTGCCTTTTGAGCTCTTCTGCCCATTTTTTGACAGGATTATTGGCTTTGTTTTGTTGAGTTATGTGAGCTCCTTGTAGATTTTTGTTTTCAGTCCTTTATTGGTTGTATTGTGTGCAAAGATCTTCTCCCAGTTGGTAGGGTGTCCCTTAGTTTTGGTTAATGTACTTTTTGCTGTACAGAAGCTTTTTATTTTGATGTAATCCCATCTGTTTATCTTGTCCTTCACTTCCTTCGCTTTGGGGGATGTGTCTTTAAAGATTTTGCTGAGATGTATGTCGTGTAGAGTTTTGCCTATATTTTCTTTTATAAATTTTATGGTTTCAGGTGATTGTATTTTAATTTAATCCCATGCTTATAAGCTTGGGATACACTACTGGTGTCATCATTTTTCCTTTTGTGTGTGTGTGTGTGTGTGTGTGTGTGTGTGTGTGTGTGCACGCGCGCGCATGAGTGCACACTCAGCTCTCAATAAAGTGTAAAAAATATCTTCTATAAAGTACTATGGTCTTTATTTGACAGAAGTCACTATAAACTATTAATCATCAGACACATGAATAAACAGATAAATAATTCTAATCAGTGTCTATGACTTGAATCATTTAGAATTGAAGCTCAATTTTTTTTTATTGTTATTTATGTCTTTTACATTTTGTATTCCCCTTGGGTAGCCCACCACCAATTCACCCATGATCCATCTCCATGGTCCCTTGTATTCTTTTCTATTCCATTTTGTGCCCTTATCCTCCCCTCCCCCCGTACCCCGCCCCCTGCTGAGTGTCTCTCTCCTATTTGGTTTCTTTTTCTTTCTGGCTTATTTCACTGAGTATGATTCCCTCTAATTCCATCCATGTTGCTGCAAATTGCATGTGTTTATCTTCTTTGAATGCTGAATAGTATTCCATTGTGTATATGTACCACATCTTCTTGATCCAATCATCTATTTTTGGACATCTGGGTTGCTTCCATACCTTTGCTATTGTGAATAGTGCTGCAATGAACATACGGGTGCATGTATCCTTTCGGATCAGTGTTTTCGTGTCCTTTGGGTAGATTCCCAAAAGTGGGATTGCTGGGTCATATGGAAGCTCCATGTTTAGCAGTTTGAGGAATCGCCATACAGCTTTCCATAGTGGTTGGACCAGTTCACATTCCCACCAGCAGTGTAGAAGAGTTCCTTTTTCTCCAGTTCACTCGTGATCCATCTCCGTGGACCTTTGTGTCCTTTTTTACTCCATTTTGTGCCCTTATCCTCCCCCTGCAACCCCCCCCCAGTGTCTCTCTCCTATTTGGTTTCCCTATAATCCTGTTGTAAGTGAAACCATTCAATATTTTTCTTTTTCTTTCTGGCTTATTTCACTGAGTATGATCCCCTCTAATTCCATCCATATCGCTGCAAATTGCATGTGTTTATCTTCTTTGAATGCTGAATAGTATTCCATTGTGTATATGTACCACATCTTCTTGATCCAATCATCTATTTTTGGACTTCTGGGTTGCTTCCATACCTTTGCTATTGTGAATAGTGCCGCAATGAACATACGGGTGCATGTATCCTTTCGGATTAGTGTTTTTGTGTCCTTTGGGTAAATTCCCAAAAGTGGTATTGCTGGGTCGTATGGGAGCGCCATGTTTAGGAGTTTGAGGAATCGCCATACAGCTTTCCATAGTGGTTGGACCAGTTCACATTCCTACCAGCAGTGTAGAAGAGTTCCTTTTTCTCCACATCCTTTCCAGAATTTGTTGTTGCCTGTATTTTTAATGTGTGCTATCCTCTCAGGTGTGAGGTGGTATCTCATAGTAGTTTTGATTTGCATTTCCTTGAATATAAGTGATGTTGAACATTTTTTCATGTATCTGTTGGCCATTTGTGAAGCTCAATTTTTTTTATTTATTCAACATTGTCACTGATATTTTCAGATCAACTAATTTGTGATTTATTTAGTGCAAACTGAAAATAAGAAACCTGATTTTTTAAAATATGGTGTCCAAAAAACAAAGTAACAAAATGTCTTGAATGAATTGCTTTTTATTTTTAAATTGTGTGTGTGTGTGTCTGTGTGTATGAGATAGTATACAATTTACAAACTAAACTATTTTAAGTGTTCAGTTCAATAGCAATAAGTGCATTTACCTCATGGTATAACCATCAGCACCATTCTGCTGTAGAACTCTTTACATCTTACAAACACATAAGTGTTGTTCAAAACTGACTTGTTATTAATAGTGTTACTATTATTTTGGCTGAAATGACATTTATTTCTCACAGTTCTGGAATTTGGGATTCAAGATCAAGATGCTGGCAGATCAACTGTCTGGTGAAGGTATTTTTGTGGTTTTCAAAAAGCTTTCCTGTTTCTTCACATAGTGAAAGCTACAAGAGAGAGATCTTTTCTCTCTCTTCCCCAGTTTTACTGAAATGAGCAATAAAAATTGTATACATTAAAGTTGTTCAAACTGATGAACCCATTGGTTTGAATTCACATGGAAACACATTTGTTTTCCTTTACTCTTATTATTATATTCTCTTGCCAAGTAAGCTTATACTTATTTAAAGTAATTGTTATGATAAGCACATTTTACAAAATCATTTTCAAATATATCAAAATATATCATTTAAAAATTATTTAATGCTAACTTCTTAAAATAATTTACAAATGCAAAATAAAGTAATGAATAATCAGTGATGTGTTATAAAAAGTGTAGTTAAATAAAATAGTATGGTAGCAGGAACTGCAGCTAGATATACATATACATATTTGTTCAATGATTTCAATTTTTCATGTTCTTGTCTACTCTAATACATTTAAGAAAAGCATATTTTAAACAAATTTTGTACAGGATTAATTTAGGTTAATTGGTGGCTATGGAAAGCTGTATAACAATTCCTCAAACTGCTAAAAATGGAGCTTCCATATGACCCAACAATACCACTTTTAGGAATCTACCCAAAGGACATAAAAACACTAATACAAAAGGACACATGCACCCATATGTTTAGTGCAGCACTGTTTACAATAGCTAAGGTCTGGAAACAACCCAGATGCCCAAAAATAGATGATTTGATCAAGAAAATGTGGTACATATACACAATGGAATACTATTCAGCATTCAAAAATGATAAACATAGCAATTCCCAGCAATCTGGATGGAACTAGAAGGGATCATGCTCAGAGAAATAAGTCAAAAAGAAAGAGAAAAATATCAAATGGTTTCACTTATAACAGGAATATAGTGGAACCAAACAAGAGAGAGACACCCAGCAAGTGAGGGGGAGAATAAAGGCTCAAAATGGGGAAGAAAAGGGCACAAGGGACAATGGTGATGGGTCATGGGTGATTCAGTGGTGGGTTACCCAAGGGTAATACACAATGTAAAAAATATAAATAACAGTAAAAAAAACTTGCGGTGGGATAATTAAAGGGTATTTGATGATAGACATAACAAATCTCTTGGTGAAAAGTTCAAATCATGTTTTTAAAATATTTGCTGTTATGAGTATTTTTAACTTTTTTAGAGCTATGGTGCACCCATATATTTCTAAAGTCTTCATGATGCTTCACATACAGCAGTTTCAGTTACCACAAATCATATTCTTTTTTTAAGATCTTTAAAATTTTATAAATGCATACAGGTACTGGGGTGTAGACCAGAGGTGCAGGGGGTAAGAGGATTTGCCAGAGATAGAGTGGGGAGCAGAAAAGGCAGATCTACTGAAATACACTGCTGAGTGGAGCAATGGGCGAGACAGGTGAGGTCTGCTGTGCCATGTGGGTTAGCTCCCTGGGCAGGGATTGAACTCATGCTGCAATGACTGGATAGCTTCATAGTGCTGAGACTTAACCCCTGCACCACCAGGGAGACCCCCCCACAAGTCATAGTCTAATACTGAATCTTTGGTGCAGGATGTTCATAAGACTTACCTTTCTTCTCTTCCATTTTTAATTATTGCTTTGTTGACTGTCATATTTAACTTCAAGAGTGAAACTGAAACAAGCCTATTTGAGAAGATTTCTGGTAGAAATAATGTCGAGGCAAAAGGGAAAAATATCGGTGTGAATATCCTACTGGTCTGAGTTTAAAAGAAATAAATATTTTACTCTTTGAAAAAGCGCCTCGCACATCAGGAACTCTGACAAGTATCTTTCAGTACAGTCCACATGTTTCTAGGTTGACATCACCGTGCCATCAGTAGTTAACACTCCTGTTTGTCATTTGGATTATCTTTACACCAACATTTTGATAAACAACAATTCTTAAAGTTGTTTAATGACCCATTCTTTCTGTGCCAAATGTATCTTTGCTAACAACTTATAATAGTTAATATATTAACCATATGTATGTTCCTTCTATCTTCATTTTATGCCTTCAAAATAAACTTAACAGCCTTTTAATACATAAAAATAAGCATTTCTTACTCTATTGGCTTCATGAAGAATTTCCCTGAGAAGACTGTCTCTATCATAAATTCAGGCTTTAATTAGGAGACCATCAGTCTCTTTTATGTATTTTTGAAGGATTTATCTCTCCCACTATAGAAGTGAACCAAACCATGCAAAACTAATCTTCCTAGAAGGAATAAGCCTCTAGTTTAGGACAAATGAAAGACACCTAAGTAATAGAGATTCCCTATGCTCTTCATCAAATGTATGAGAAGTGTTTAATCAAAGAGAAGTACCACATAATATTAAACAGAAGTGTTCTTTTATATACCAAATAGGGTCTCAAAGTCCTACTGTACATATAGGTGTATATAGATAGAGAGAGATAGCCACAACAATTTAATCTTGAGTTTAACCCTTAGTCAATTAATTCTATTACAAAATTTTTGTCATCATTTTTTCCAAGTTTTATAAAACAAAATTCCATAAGCGCTTAGCGGAATTGCACTGTTTGTTAGCATTTTGTATTTATAAATCATGTTAAAGCATTCATGAACATTCTCTTATCTTCCCCCAGACAATCTCTCTAACCATCCCTTAAAAGAGTATAAACAGTCATTGAAAGAGCAATGAAGTGATTACCAAGTGTGTGAAAAATAGAGACTCCCCAGGAAATATTTCACGACATTTAAATAGTTGAGGGCAGAAATAAAATGGAAACTAATGCTGAGGAGAGGATGTGTGAGTCTGAAATGTGGCTTTATGAGTTCCATTTATCTCTTTAAATATCTGTTCTGCTTGGTATCATCTTCATATTTGACACCCTGTTTTCCCCAAATTCAATATGAAAATTATATGTGATCAGGAATATTGAGATCACTGCATGAGAACATTTTGTATATTTCTCATTCCATTTATTTCTTCACTGTAGTTCTTTTTTTTTATTATTAACTTCAGTTTATTTTTTTTGACATAAGATAGGATTACATATTTATTTGATTCCATGATATAGGATCATACCACTTCAGATATATGTACCACACCACAACTACCACCAAAGGACCCATAATCCTCCACCATACTACCTTGGGCCCCTTCCCTACATTCTTCTTCATTCTCCCATTCCCCCACCAATAGTCTCAGTTTTAGAATCAATTCCTAGGGTTAGTTCCATTTGCTTTTGTCTGACTGTTTTCTTTCTCTATATTCCACATATGAGCAAAGTCATCTGCTATTTGTCTTTATCCTCTGGCTTGTTTAGCTTAGAATAATCCCCTCAAGCTCCATCCATGTTGTAGAAAAAGGCAAGAGTTCATCTTCTGTTATAAATGAGTAGTATCTTATTGTGCATACCTATCACTTCTTGATGTTTATGTGCCCTTGGGCATTTAGGTTGTTTCCATGACTTGACCATTCTAAGCAGTGCTATGATCAACATAGGTGGGCACATGTGTCTTTGAAATTGTGCTTTTTGCATTCTTTGGGTAGATAACTAATTGTGGATTTGTTAGATCAAATGGTAAATCTATTTTTCATATTTTGAGAAACTGCCATATTGTTTTCCACAAGGGCTCAACTAGTTTACATTCTCACCAACAGTATACTAGAGTTCCTTTTTCTCCACATTCTCATCAGCACTTATTGTTTCTGGACTTTTTGATATGGGCCATTCTTTCAGGTATGAGGCGGTATCTCACTATAGCTTTGATTTACATTTCTCTAAAGATAAGTGATGATGAGCATTTTTTCTTGTGTCTGTTGGCCATCTGTGTATCTTCTTTGGAGAAGTGCCTATTTCGCTTTTGTGCCCATTTTTGAGTGGGTTGTTTTACTTGAACTGTATGACCTCTTTGTAGATCCTGGATATTAGCCTTTGGCAGATGTAAATGTACAAATATTTTCTCCCATTCAGTAGGATGTCTTTTATTTTAGAGAGTTTCATTCACTGGAATTCCAAATCAAAATCTCTACTTGGAATGGCATTTGTTTGAGCATTGTTGATTTTAATGCCAAAGTAATATTATTCAATTCCCAAAATAGATATTTTGCTGACTTTTACAAGGTTTGTACCTTAAAGTTATCACTCCACTGACTATCCTTAATAAATAGTTGTGTCTATTTTTGAAATGTATGTAACTGAAACCATATAGCTTACACTACTTAGCACATGCCTTTTCTTACTCATCTTTATTAGCGTGATATTTAGCCCTTTGTGTGTCTGTGTGTGTTTGGGGGGGGGGGCTGGATGTGCACATTTGTTTTCATTTAGCAATATGTTGCACTCTTTTATCAATGTGTGGTATTAAAAAGAAGATTTTATGACAAGATTTCATTATTAAATTTATTTTAGTTAATTTTTATTTGTATTGAATCAATTAGTCACATTGTCAGGAATGCCTTGCTTTATTTTCCCTAAATTTTAAGAATTTCAGATTTACAGAAAAGTTTCAAAATTATTTGCCACATTTGTCTGATTTTTCTTTTTCTCATGTGTGTACATTCTATTTTATTTTGCAGAATCATTTCAGTATAAGTGGTAGATATCATTACATTTGAACCCTAAATATTTTTATGGGTTCTTCCAGGAGAGGAAATAAAATAGCCTTTATAATTACAACAAAATTTTCATACTCAAAAGGTTAAAGATATTATAGAATGCTTATGTAATATAATGGCCACATCTAAAGTCCTTCAATTATTCAGCATTGCCATTTTCTATTACAATATTGTTGCTGCTATTGTTCTCTCTTTCTCTCTCTTTCTCCTCCCCTCCTTCTCCTCCTCCTCATCCCTCCTTTATTCCCTCCCTCTCTCTCCCAATAGCAAAGCATTTAAGAAATTTCCTTGTACTTAAATGTCAAAATTTCTCAGTTTTTGTAATCCAGAACTCTACTTCTAATTAAATACATTTTTTTCTCCTTTTGCAATATGCCAAACATATTTCATGAGAAAAAAAAAGGACCTACTAAAAGGAAAACTATAGTGTCCTCTGAAAGTCAAACTCATAATTTTAAGAATGAGCTGTCATATAAAAAAAAAACAAACAATTTTTTCTCCTTAGTTTAAAATGTCACTACTGAAAAATGGTCTTGAATCTCTTTAAGAATAAAAGATAAAAAAGTACATGGAGTCTATGGAATCTCTTGCCAGTTGATCTCTTCCACTAGTATGGTAGCTGCTGCATTAATTCCCCAAGTATCACTGGGGTTTCCTGTTTTAGGGTTCTCTTGCTTGACACAGGTTGCTTCTGTATCCTTCAGGCCTTCAGTTCCAATAGCTTCAGGGAAGATTAGCAAACTTGCCAAATGCACTGTGGGTATAAATGGTAGAGATCATTATGTTTGAACCCTAAACATCTGTATACGGTTCAAATGTAATAGGTTTTTCATAGGGTTCAGATTTCAGAGCTGGGAGAGCCATGTAAGGAGGTTTTATTTTTTCTTGAAGGATTTTCATATATTTGCAACAAAGTAATTTGGAAGTTAATTCAACACACTCAATATTTAATCAATATAAAATATAATTCTGCAATGATTTTTAGCTTTGCATTATTAGTATTATCTGTGGTTCCTAGATGCAATGGCACCTTTATTTCATGAAGAAAATGGAGATTTCTGTCACCTTCTCATAATGTCTTTTATATGATAAAATTGGAGAATTTTAGACAACTGTAACTATGATAGGCTTTACCTTCATTCTGTTCTTATTTGCATTTTCCAAGACATACTCATTGTGTTTCTTCATAATTGTTTTATATTTGCATGTAAGGATCTTTGTTATTGTCTTTCATTTCTGATTTCAAACTAATGTTTGAGACAGTAAAAACAAATTTGAATTCCCTAATGAAAATTCATGCGAACAATTTGTCATAAGTAGAATAAACACAATGGTATTATAGTTCTCTGGAGGGGAAAAATATTTCACAATAACATTGGCTTTTTAATAGAGTGTGTTTGAGTTTCTACATCTACTTTATGCAAACTTGGCTTTGATCTCTGTTTATTTGAATTTCAGATTCTGTGATAAGTCAAAATAAGAGATAATTTGCTATATTATGTTAACACCTTTTCTTCATTGAATGATATTCCAAATGTTAATATGAATACATGATACCTCCCACCATGACTATCAAAAAGGAGGCAAAAGTGCAAACAGATAATAAACAGCGAGCCTCTAACTCATCCCAGTAATGACCGTCTTTCTTCAAGCAGTTTTGCCCCTTCACCTGCACATATGCTTGACTACTTTACATAAATTACATAATTAAAACTAGTTATTTTACAAAATTGATGTGTGAGTAATCTGTGGTGAAATAGCATATGTGGTCTTGTTATTAAAAGAAAATTTTCTTACAAATTGTCTATGGGATATGTGATTTGATAGCTGGGATTTCAAAATAATATAATGGAGAAGAGTGGGTGGTGGAAATAATGAAAAAGGATAAAAGGATTGACTTGGAGGACTTTTGAAGCTGGATGATGAGTATAGAAAACTTTACATGACTTTTTTGACTTTTGCATATGTTTTAGATTGTCCATTAAAAAATAAGTTT
>PVIJ01020762.1:0-20165 GCA_004024925.1 Scalopus aquaticus | reverse complement strand
GGCCTGTACCCCAGCTTGTATGTATAAATAAATAAATCTTTAAAAAAAAAAAAAAAAAACTGTTACTTCTGCTTGGTTCCTCCTCTTTCCGGTAGAGTAACAAAGCAAAAGAAGTTGAGAATAGTCTACCCAAACATTCCGTCTGTATTGAGATGACCGGTTCAACAACTTGCTGCAGGGTGATGAGAAACAAGCATGGAATGCTTTTCACCTAGTGTCTACAAACTTTCTTGAGAATGTTAGGACAGAAAACTACAAGGAACTAGTAGAAGACATGCTGATGCAATAGCAGACACTTGGCTGCAATATGTCTCTAAAGATCCACTTCCTTCATTTCCATCTGGATTTCTTCCCTGAAAATTGTGGTATGGTTAGTGACGAACACGGCGAACGTTTTCATCATGATATTGCATCAATGGAACAAAGATACCAGGGGAAATGGCCCACTACAATGCTGGCTGACTACTGCTGGACACTCCCCAGAGATGCTCCTCAACAGCTGTGCAAGAGACAAGCGAAGAAATCTAAGAAGTAGTCTATGACTTGATCTTTTACAGGTATTAACCGTAGGCCTATTGCTATTGGCATGCATTTCATGATGTAAACATCCATTTATTTAAGATTACAAAAAAAACTAGAGCCAAAGTTAGAATTTGACTGTCATATTCGTGTTGAGCACATACAAATTGATAGGAAATGACTAATTTTATTTCAGTAACATGACTTTTGTAAAAATTTGTTGACCAGTGCTTGGCATGCATTTCGTGATGTAAACATCAATTTATTGCAGATTACAAAAAAAACTAGAGCCAAAATTAGAATTTGACTGTCATATTTATGTTGAGCGCATACAAATTGATAGGAAATGACTAATTTTGTTTCAGTTATATGACTTTTGTAAAAACTTCTCGAACAGTGTAATCTCTCCATTTTCCAGAGCAATGACCCTATCGGAACCCAGGGCTTGTCCACTGCCTGACATAGCGTGTGGACCCTTCCGCCTCCTCAGGGACAACACAGCTTGACAAGGGAGTGGCACGTGCTCCTGGACCTGGCCATACCA
Organism: Scalopus aquaticus; assembly: GCA_004024925.1. Lineage (NCBI taxonomy): Eukaryota > Metazoa > Chordata > Mammalia > Eulipotyphla > Talpidae > Scalopus > Scalopus aquaticus. The sequence continues at coordinate 19,102 of PVIJ01020762.1, read as the reverse complement.
GGGCTCGACTGTGTCCGCCACCTGTAGGCAGCAAGCTTGGGAGGGGAAGCAAATTCCATGTTGGCACGGTCCAACATTGGGAAAAGCGGCTATAAACTGAGTTTCCTCATCACAGAATATCATGCCAGAAATATACGTATTGGGAACATGCGCACCCCCAAGAGTGAGGGTCTAGGTGCTCCCCGCATGACGGAAGAGACCATATCCTAAAGCGTGTCCGTAGCTGTCAGAATCCACTATACATTGTTTGCCGAGCATGAACTGGTCAGATCTCCAGGTCCTGGTGCCCCACCTGAAGCCACGCTGAGCCACAGGTCAACATTCTGCTGGCAGTAACACCCTCTGGGGGAGCATCGGGGCCTTCCTCACAGGGCCACCTCGGTTCTCCATGGATCTTTTGTTGTAAGCCCAGGATTTAGGGCCCCAAAGGGGACGTGATAGTCACATGGTCTCGATCAGCTCTTTCATGTCGGATGCTCTCACCTCGAGATGCGTGACCCGATTGTGAGCTCACTGATATGTCACATCCAGACCTACTTTGTGACTAATTGCTGTAACTTTCTGCAGCAGGGGTCACCCCATGGTTACCCTCCCAGTTCTGGAGGGTCCTATGGCTTGGCCATACAGGCCACTGGCTGTGAATCTGTATAAAGGGTGTGAGCAGGGTGGTGCAGTAACCCTGGGCTGGTAACTGGGGGGATCTGCTACTGCCCATGGGCACAAAGGGAACCTGGAAGGACAGAGTTCTATATAAAGGCCCTTCCGGAGAGGATCCCTTCTGTGAAGGCAGCTAGCCAGCCTTAAACCAGCCACGTAACCCCCAGGAGTGTTGGAGGCCGGCTCTGACTGAGGTTGGGTACCCAGGAGGATGGAGAAGGCGTCGGCACGTTGCGAGGGGGAAAGGGGGGCGAGTGAGAGACAGCACACACCAGGGAGTGTGATCAGGCTGTTCCGCTTTATTTCCCCGGAAGCTTAAACATTAACCCTTGACCGGGCAAGTACACTTCACTATCAGAAGGACATCTCGGTGCCAGGGCCTAGTGAGAAAGGCTAGTGCATGCAGGCATAGTGGAGAAACTTAATTATTGTCCTCACCTGTGATTATACTTAAATTATTTGCGAGCAGAAATATCGCATCCTAACTTTTATAGGAACACTTCCTTGAAGGCTCTTAACCCATAAAGTGACCTTGTCAAAACAATATGGGCCTGTCTAGGCTGCGACACAGGAGGGAGTTGGGGAAATAACTACCTCGACCTCTTCCCCTCTGGCCTCTGCCAGTGACCCTCATTGGCCAAGTCCAACTGGGAGCCATGGGGCAAAGGAAGCTGATGATGAGGGCCCTTAGATCAGCCCCTGGCAGAAAAGATGGAAGAAGACAGGAGAAGGATAAGAGTGGACCTGGGGGGTGATTAGAAGATATTCGACACACAGGGAGGGCTGTGTTGATAGGGAGGTCAGGGGGATCTCTCCCCAAGGGAATCAAGTGAGCACAGACCTGAGTGGGTGTAGTGATTCACCTACTCCTCACAATTGAGGAGGTGGGTGTTGGTACAGTCCCCATTTTACTGCTGAGGAAACTGAGGCACAGTAAGCATAAACAACTTAGAGATGTTGCGGTCACACCGCTGGAGTTGAGAGTTGGGATTTCAAGCCAGACAGTTTCGCTCCAGAGATCCTGACCTTAAACAATATGATAGGGGACCACAGACATCAAATGAGGAGGCAGAGAGAATGTCGGGATGTTTAAGACTGTGATTAGCCATCCTAGAGGTTACTTATTGAGCACTGACAGTGGGTTCATGGGGTGGGGGAGGATAGACAGATGAAGAGGCTATGTTTGCCCTCAAAGAGCTTATAATCTATTGGGATGGTGGGGAGAGAATATAAAATGTGTACAAATCAAACCCCAGCTGATTGTGATGCTGTAGAAGGCCCAAGTGGGGCTCCTTTAGGTAATCCCACTAGCCCGGGGTGGGGGGTTGTATGGCGTGCCTACCCTGGCCTAGGAGAGGGGTGCTCAGGCTAGAGGTGCTGGGTTGAGGGAAGCAGTGAAGTGCTGTAACAGCAGAAAGGGGGAGATGAAGGACTGAGAGGAAGAAACCCTGTGAGCCAAGAAGGTGCACTTGGGGGGTGGCCAGTCACCCGGTTTAGGATGCAGGAGACTTGTGGGGAGCGAGAGGGCCTTAGGCGGGGCATGAGCAAGTGAGAGGTCACACTGGATCCCACGGCACGGTGCTGATTTCCTTCCCAATCCTCCAGCTTGTGTGATCCTGTCTCAGACTAACACTCTTAATCTCTCTTTTTAACCCCAAACCCATAGGGGCAACCCAGCTCTGGCTGGAACTTACTAACCTCGTTGGGTCTTGACTGTTACGTTCCATTTCAGGCAAGTGATACTGTGGTGGTTTTTTTTTTTAAAGATCTATTTTTATTTATTTATGCATTCAAGAACTGGGGTGTAGGCCAGAGGTGTGGGGTGGGAGGTAAGAAGATTCACCAGAGACAGAGTGGAGAGCAGAACAGGTGGGTCTACTGAAATACACTGCTGAGGGGAGCAGAGGGCGAGACAGGAGAAGTCTGCTGTGCCATGTGGCTTAAGTCCCTGGCCAGGGATCGAACTCATGCTGCCGTGGCTGCAGACAGCTTCATAGTGCTGAGACTTTAACCCCTGCGCCACTAGGGAGGCCCTATACTGTGTTTTTACTTACAGATAAATTATTTATTTTTATATTATTTCTCCTTATAGATTTATGAATTTATTTAAGGGAAAAAAGTCCAATGTGAAGGGGCAATATGGACTTAAATATTCAGGTGGTTCACGACTCTGGCAGAAACCAAAGGAGTACAGTAATGACTCAAGTTTCGGATCCTCGGGTAGTCTAAGTAGAAAGCATGTGTGTGTGGGGAGTGAATAGGGATTAGCCACACTAAGGAGCGGGGTCGGACCCACCAGGTGAGGTGAGAACACGTTGGCACGTGAGCACGCCGGGGCCCTGGCAGGGCTCGCTCCACCTGTGAGTGTGCGGTGAGGGTGGGTAGCAGGAGAGGACCCTGAGCCAGGGCTCAAGGTGCTTGACTGAGAGACAAGGGAGGGTTCTGGCACCCCGTGGTACCTGGCTGACCTGGTGGGTTCAGAGGTGACCTTTCAGCCTGCAATCCTCCTCTCCGCTGTGATTTACTGAGAAAATTCAATAGTCTCTAATTGGGTTTTACTGAGTAAAGGCAACATCAGAAGAGGCCGGCCCACCAGTCTCTCTGACCTCAGGGGGACATAGACGTGCACTCAGAGGAGATGGAGAAAATGGACTCGTGCCTCCGCAGACTGTGCTTCCTCAGGGGGTAAGTCCGATGTCTGGACCCTTTGTGGTGATTCATCCTGTTCCACATGATGAACATCTGATTTTCTAAGACCTTCAGCTTCATTTCGCTGAATACGAGCCGTTCGAGGATCTTGTCCTGGAGGGCAAAACAGGCGTGCAGCCTCTCTATCTCTTTGGCGTTCATGATCTTGCCGTTGAACTTGGCTTTGCATTCAGCTTTCTCTTTGTCTTTGTCTTCAGCTTTACCTTTGCCTTCGGCTTTGCACTCACCATTGGGTTTGGCTTCAGGAGGCTTTGGTTTCTCTGCCTCTTCCTAAGTGTCACACCACCACAAAAAGAGGAAAACTGGTTAATAAGGAGACCCCTTTCCAGACCAGTGATTTATAAATGTCATCTTAATTGATTCAAATGAGCAGTTTGCGAGATGGGCATCTTTGCCTCATTTTGGGGGTGTGAGAATTGGGGCCCAGAGAGGGAAGGTCCTTTCTCAGCATTGCCCAGCCTGTAGGACAGCCCCCAAACTGCCAGGACCCACAATTGCCATTCGTTTATAGAAATCAATGAAATGGCGTGCGCTCATGGAGGACATAGGCCCTTAACCCTGTGGGCGAGTACCCAGGCCCCGCACTGGCCCAGGTCCCTCCCTGAGCCTTTTCAGGCCTCGGAAATCACCCACTGCTACCTTCCAGTGGTTTCAATCATGCTTCTCTCTATAATCCTCATCTGTCCCTCCCCCAGCTATTTTTTTTTTTAATTTTTTTTTTTTAAGATTTATTTATTTATACATACAAGCTGGGGTGCAGACCAGAGGTATGGGGCGGCGAGAGGGTCCACCAGAGACAGAGTGGGGAGCAGAACAGGCAGATCAGAAATACACTGCTGAGGGGAGCAGCGGGTGAGGCAGGAGATGTCTGCCGCACCATGTGGGACTCTCCCCAGCTGGGCGTCGAACTCGCATCGCGAGCTGCCGACAGCTCCACAGCGCAGTGCTCAACCGCTGCGCCACCAGGGAGGCCCCCTCCCCCAGCTATTAATGTTGCTTTTCCTTTGGGGATTCAGCTACAAACTACTGGACCACTTAAAACCATTTAAAAATTAAATTGTTTCAAGACACACCAAAAATATATAAATCAGCTGACCCTTAAACAAGCAGGCTTAGAGACACCAACCCATGTGCTGTTGACAATCCAAATATAGCTTTGCACTCCTCAAAGCCTTGTCTAGGAATAACTGACTGTTGAACTCACTGAAAATATAGTCAATGAACACATACTTTGTATGTTTTCTGTACTAATATGCTGTTTTCTTAAAAGGGCATTAAGAAAATCATAAGGAAGAGAAAATACTGTATCAATTCTGTTAAGTTTCAAAGAAAACTGGTGCATTTCAAACTGGTGTTGATGGGGTCAGCTATCCCACAGCTGGTACCCATGTTCCCCCACCAGCTTAAGGAAGAAAATATTACAAATGTAACTGATGGCCCCTGTGGATCTCTCTCCTCTAGTGTTCTCCTCCCTCCCCAGCCTCCCACCACCACCCCCCAGCTGCAATTCTGAATTTGGCTTTTCTTTTCCATGAATTTCCGTGAGAACCCAGAGGCTCTCAGTGGTGAGCTCTTTCACCCTGCCCAGGGCAATGTCCAGAGACATTTTGGGGCAACACAAGAGGGGTGAGAGATGCTATTGGCACATGGAGGGTAGAGGCAGGGATGCTGCTAAATCTCCAGCAAAGATATGCCCAGCTCAAAATGCCAGTGTGTTCAGGCTGAAAAATCCCACCTCCGAGAAATACTTTCACTACTGATATGATCCACCAACAAGACAGGACATTGTTTTGCACGTTTTTTAAAATTTTATATAAAAGATGTCATAAATAGGTACATTTCCGCTGACCCACTAGTCTATCTTAGAGATAAAACTATGCTGAGGCATCCATCTTTGTTTCATCCGTTTTGATTTTTTTCCCACTTTCAAGTAGTAATTGTGACTATGGACAGAGCATGTTGACTGCAACCATGAAGCAGGGAGCCTGGGACGGCTCCTAGTTTACAGTCCAGGCAACTGAAACCGCGACTGTAAAACTGTGAAGGAAGCGTTTTGTGCTCCATCACCCAAAAGGAAGCCCAAGATCAGGGACTTCGAGTAGAGATCTGACTCCTCAGTCTTGCCCCATTATCCAGATACCTTCCCTGTTCCCCCCTCCGCCTCATCTCTCTACCTGTAAATACCCTACCACCTTCAGCAGAAGCTAAGGCCCCTCTTGCTCACCTGCTGGGACTCTGGGGGGGCAGACCTGAATTCATACTTGACCAGCCAGTTGCTAAGCAACAGCAGAAGGAATAAGGTGGCAAACAATATTGGTTTATAGATGATCAGCCCAGCCATCAGTTCTCCTATGGCACCCGAGGAAGCAAGCAACCCCTGGAGATACCTAAAAAGAGCCATTATATTATGGTTTCGAGGCACGCGGGGCCCCAGGCCCTGCCTTGGTCCCTGCTGGGGACAGTTGCCCTCCATGATGGGCGCCATGGCTGCCCCTGCCCTGAGTCACAAGAGGCCCCCCGCTCCGCTGACGCATAACAATAATATTAGCTGCCCCTGTGTCTGAAGCAGCTACTGTGTGCCAGCCTTTGACAGGCAGTTTGCGAGCATCACCTCCTGACATCCTCAACAGCCAGGTCATGTCGGCCTTCGTACTACCTTATTAATTCAACATTCTGGGCCTTGCCACTGGAAATAAATGCCCAGCAATAAAAGGCCCCCACCCTCACAGGGAGGGAGACTGCAAAGAAAAATTGTCCAAAACCAGGGAATAAGACCAACAGATTATTGCATGTTCACAGCCAGACGACAGTATTTTCTAATTTGCCTACCTATCGCTTACCTGATGCTTTAGGGGAAGGGAACTTTTGATTTACTATTTGTATTTATTAGGGTCCCAGCTCTGTAGAGTCAGCTGTTAATGTTTCAAAAATGGATACTTGCCCCAGCAATTCTACTCATGGGTCTACATCCAAAAGGATGGAAAGCAGGGTCATGAAGAGATAACTATATAACCTTGTTCATAGCAGCATTATTTTTTTTAAAGATTTATTTTTTTTTTTAAAGATTTATTTTTTATTTATACATACAAGTTGGGGTACAGGCCAGAGGCGTGGGGCGGCGAGAGGGTTCACCAGAGACAGAGCGGGGAGCAGAACAGGCAGATCAGAAATACACTGCTGAGGGGAGCAGCGGGCGAGGCAGGAGAGGTCTGCCGCACCATGTGGGATTCTCCCCAGCTGGGCGTCGAACTCGCGTCGCCGCTGCCGACAGCTCCACAGCGCAGCGCTCAACCGCTGTGCCACCGGGGAGGCCCCCATAGCAGCATTATTTTTTAAAGACTTTTTAAAAAGATTTATTTATTTATGTATACAAGAGCAGGGGTGTAGGCCAGAGGTGTGGGGGTGGTAAGAGGATTCACCAGAGACAGAATCGGGGGCAGAACAGCCAGTTCTACTGAAGTATGCTGCTCTGGGGAGAGGTCTGCTGTACCATGTAGGTCAGCTCCCTTGGCAGGGATTGAACTCGTGCTGCAGTGGCTGAGGATGGCTTCATAGTGCTGAGACTTAACCCCTTGTGCCACCAGGGAGGCCCAGCAGCTTTATTTACAATGACCAAAAGGTGGAAGCAACCCAAAAGTCCATCAATGATGAATGGGTAAACATGGATACAGACATACAATGGAATAGTGTCCAGCCTTAAAAAGGAATGGAATTCTGAAACATACTACAAGGATGAACGTGGAAACGATGCTACGTGAAATAAGCCAGGCACAAGAAGACAAAAGCTGTTCGATTCCACTGTACATGGTATCTAGAATAGTCAAATGTATGGAAACAGAAAGTAGAATGGGGTCTCCCTGGTAGCCTAGGGGTTAAGTCTCATGGCTATTACCACCACGGCCTGAGTTCGATCCCCGGGCAGGGAGCAGACCTACATAGCGCAGCAGACCTCTCCTGTCTCGCCTGCTGCTCCCCTCAGCAGTGTACTTCAGTAGATCTGCCTGTTTTGCTCCCCTCTCTGTCTCTGGTGAATCCTCTCACCCCCACTGGACCTTTGGCCTGTGCCCCAGTTCTTCTACACTAAAAAACAAACAAACAGTAGAATGGTGGTTATCAGGGACTGGGCATGGTGGTACAAACTTTTGCAAGATGAAAAGAGTTCTGGAGATTGTTTGCAAACCCTTGTGACTATACGTAACACTAGTAAACTGTAAGTTTAAAAATGGTTAAGTGGTAAATTTTGTCTTTAAATAATTTTAAACACAAAATGAATTAGTTATTTCTGCAAAAAATTGGATAAATTGCAAATATTTTTTTTCAAGTAGATGCAAACTAGCTCTGTCTGAAAGAAAAGATAACCCCCAAAGTTGACAGCTTTGATGTTATAGGACATTAGCTGCTTTTTTCTTAATTTTGCAATCTTCTTTCAATCTTCTGTCTCCCTCCTCCAGTGACCTTATATAATTTTCTCACATTCTCCTTTGAAACAACTTTGTCATTCTGCTGGTTTTTCTCAATAATAAGTTAAATAAATCTTTGACATCTGCTCACTATTTTCTATGAGTTCTTTGTGTTCCAATGTTTATTTTAGTGGCTGTGATATTCCAGTATTCAATTAGTCTTCATTTGTTGGGTCTTTAGGTTAGTTCTCCTTTACTGTTATTATATATAACCCAAGGTAAACAGGGTTAAATTTTTAGATGCAGGGCCTCCCTGGTGCTGCAAGGGGTTAAGTCTCAGGGCTATGAAACTATCCGCAGCCACTGCAGTAAGTTTGATCCCGGCCAGGGAGCTTCCCACATGGCGCAGCAGACCTCTCCTCTCTTCACCTCTGCTCCCCTCAGCAGTGTACTTCAGCCAGCCTACCTGTTCTGCTCCTTATTCTGTCTCTGGTGAATCCTCTCACTCCCCCCACTCTTCTGGCCTATACTCCAGTTCTTGTATGCGTAAATAAATAAATCTTAAAAAAATGTTTTTAGATGCATATTTCCCTACAATGTCTTGAAAGTGGAATTGCTAGATCAAAGGACACAGATAGTTAAAAAATCTCATTTTAGGTTTTATCAAAATTTTTTAAAAAGATTTATTTATGCATACAAGCTGGGTGTAGGCCAGAGGTGTGGGATGGTAAGAGGATTCACCAGAGACGGAGCAGGGAGCAGAACCGGCAGATTGACTGAAATACACTGCTGAGGGGAGCCATGGGCGAGGCAGGAGATGTCTGCTGCGCCATGTGGGAATCTCCCTGGCCGGATATTAAACTCGTGCTGCAGTGGCTCTGGATAGCTTCATAGTGCTGCCTTTAACCCGTTGTGCCACTGGGGAGGCCAGGTTTTATCAAATTTTAAATATGCAAACAAGTCAGATAGAACTGCAGGATTTAAAACAAACACAATTCGACCCCCTCTCTCATTCCTTCCCACCTTTAAGTTCCAAGACTTAGAGACAACCAATTCCAACTTTTGATTGTTTCTTCTGGTATATATATGGTTACATCTAAGTAGTTTGCTTATACTGCTATTTCTTGATCTCTCCATTTTGACATTATATATTATCTTTTTATGACAGAAGGGGAGGATATAACTCCCTCCATCTGCACACCAACCCCCTACCCTCCACTCCTGCTTCTGTAAATGCCTCTTATCCCTCTCCACTTTGTCTGTTTGCCATTCTCTCAATATAATTCTATCACTTTGGTTAAAACAATATTCATTGCTCCTTTTATTATAGCTATGCCAATGTAGTTCACAGCTGAGCCTTACGTTGTACTATAATTAGTACTTTTACAGCTTCTAGTTTTCCTGACCTAATTGCCTCTTTCCTTTTGCATAGTTAAAAAAATATAGACTTCATTGAAGTACATTGAAGACTCTTTCCTTTTGCATAGTTAAAAAAATAAAGTTAGACTTCATTGAAGTACAGATGGAAAATAAGATAAACCTGTTTTACATGTATAGTTCTTTGAGTTTTGACTAATGTATGTATCACAATTTTATGCCCAATCAAGGCATAAAATATTTCCATCACCCCCAACAAGTTCTCTATTGCTCTTTTGCAACCCCCTCCAGACCTCAAGGCAACTACTGATTGTGAAAAGGTGCAAACCTGGGGAATGTTGCAGTTTGTGGGTCCTCATCTATGCTTAGGATTGCAGGACAATCTAAAATGCAAAGTGTAACAACAAATGCAAAGTGTATTTACAAGAGGGAAATTAGGAGGGATTTAAAAAAATGGAAATATAACAGTGTAATCGACAAAGGGGAGGTTTCATGTTCCCTACCCCACCTAAAGAAGGGTGGAGCTGAGTTGCTAGGGGAACACTAAAAAAAGGACTTGGGAGAGATTTGGAGGAGGCACGTGGAACAGACAGATATGTGAAGAAGAAATTGTACTTGCTTCTTGGCTTTGGGCTTGTGCCAGGGACTTGGGGGACATGAAAGGAAACACTTGGAAGAAACGTGGGTGACCCATGGGGAGGCTGACAATTGCAGCAACCTTGATTTGTGCTTTGACTTTGCTCCTTTCATCCTTGACTTTGCCTGGCCCCTTCTGCCCTTTTCCTATGGTTTCCCACCAGAAAGGGCCTTAGACTTGTGGCAAGTTTTTGTGCCAAACCTGTTTGGTAGGGCATTTAACCATGATTGGATGGGTAACTTCGGGCATTTTATTGGGAAGCTATTATCCTTTCTTCTCTCTCTATGCTATGCATACTATTAAAGTTCTTTTCTATTAAAAGTCTTACATACTAAGTATGTGCTTTGTCTTTATGAGGCAGATGGCAGAACCCATTTAGAATATGCAGGTTTGGGGGTGCACGCTAACAAAAAGAGTCCCTAAGGCTACAAATGACTTTCTGTCCTACTCCAGATAGTGTCCACAGTGTCCAGTGGTCCAAATCAAAAGTTGCTTATCAAGGAGAGTGGTATCCCTCTGATGAGAGCCTGGAGCTGTCCGCACACCAATGAGCGTGGACCCAAACCCAAGTCACGGTGGCAGCTGGAGGTGATCACAAGCAGCACTGCTGTGGCAATGACCAGAAGGCCAGGCTGGGCAGCTCTAGAGGTGGTGTGGGCACAGGCCAGTAGCGCTGGTTAGCAGGTAGTGCTGAGGCTCAGGTAGCAGTGGACAGCCCTTCAGTGGACAGGCCAGTGGCAGCAGTCAGGAGGTGGTGCTGGTCGTGCAGGAGCCAGAAGCAGCCGTTGATCCTAAGCAATGAGTGGGAGAGCTGAAGCCAAGTGCTTCCCAGGTGAGAGTGTCTGAATCCATTTGCCCCCCTGCTTTTTATTGTTTTCAGAGTCCATTCGTTCTTCCCCTTGCTCCCTTCAGAGGCATGGGTTTCAAAACCCTACTGGCACTTGTACAGGTTGAAACCTGATTAGCATGTTTTTAAAACTGACCCAGGTTTCAAAACGCAAACTCCACTGCCAGGTGAAACCTAGCTACACTGGGGTCAAATGTCTTCTCTGTGCCATTGAAACAAGGAGCCACCACGTTCATTTTACATTTGGATTCTATCACTAGAGATTGGTTTTACCATTTCCTGAACTTCATGTAAACGGAATCATTTTTGCAAATTACACTTTGAAGATATGTTGCTAGATATGCTGGGTCCTACTGCCTGTCACTACTAACAAGCTAATCAGCAGAGACAGAAATTGAATCTATAAGCATTTTTAGTTAGACAGCAGGCCAGCAATCTGAGAATGGTGGGCGGGTCACCCTGAAGAAACCATTGCGCAGTGACCTTTGAGAGAACAGTGGGCATGGCACCCTAAAAAAACCATTCTGCCATCTCATCTCGAGCTGGCCTTTTTATAATGAATTACATAAAGACAGTCATAAGCAAACAGCCCATCAAAACAGCCCGCCATGGTTGATGTTTCTGGTATTCCTCACATTCAGCCCCAGAACTTGGTATCAGCCTCTGGGTTAACTTGATCCTGGTACATCTGATGGTGTCAGTATCCAGCACACCTTTGGGCATCTTCAGGGCAGGAATTGCAATTTAAAGCAAGAGTTTTAGTTTAAAGAAAACAGATCACTAGTCTTACAGTGTGTACTGCAGCCAATGCTAGGGGTGTATGCACAGATTTCTATACTCCAACAGACACGGTGCCCTCCCCTTTCTTCCTAACCCCCATCAAAGATATGTAAGAAACCAAGTATATTTCTGTATAAGCGGAAATAAGATTGACACACAGTCTTGGGTCAGTGAAGAATCCCTGAAAGAATAAACCACCACAGTATTTCTACCCGGAGTAGAAAGAGATGTTAAGTACCTTGGAGATGGGAGCATAGAAAGTGGGAGGAGGTGCAGGGGAGGAAGTGCCAACAGGGGCAAAGGGTCCCGATTTCAAGAAGGGCAGGAACAAAGCCCTGGAGGCAAGAGTAATCCTGTTGAACTCAAACCTGGACTTCCTGACTTCTGTTCGTTTCATTACACTGAAACTCGCGTGCCCTCCGCAATCTTCCCAGTCCAAGCAAGACCGCTATGAATAAATCCACCAGTTACGTTCCAGTGTTTTCCCCTCACTAGACCACACGAGCTTTGAAAGTGAGAACTTAATAACTAAACCCTTGCCACGGAGTCAGCATTAACAAAGATGGGTGAATTGACGAACGAGCAGGTGAACGAATGAGTGCAAGCAGGCACTCGCGGGAGGAAACGGCTGCCCTCGGAAATGCAGTCTGGCCCAGAAGCCCCAGAACCTGGGCGGTGTTGTAGTCCACGCCAAAGGTCTAGGAGACGCTCTAGGAAAGCAACGCCTTCTTTGCCAGGGCGCCGCTCTAGCCGCCAGGACGCCGCTCTATGGCAGCGGGGGAGGGCGGGGCCGTGGGCGTCGGGGGCCTTTTTGTCCGGACGCCGCGGGAGCGCGCTCAGCGCGTGCGCACGCGGCGGCAGTTGGCTGCGCGCGGACAGTGTGAAGTGAGGCGAGGTGAGGCTGCTCCGGACCCACGGACCGACAGACCGAGCGGCCCCTACGGCCGTCTGCGGCCAGGCGGCCCGAGATGTTGTCTGGGAAGAAGGCGGCTGCGGCGGCGGCTGCGGCGGCGGCGGCCGGGACAGAGGCCGGCCCCGGAGCAGCGGGCGGCGCGGAGAACGGCTCAGAGGTGGCCGCGCCGCCCGCGGGCCTGTCGGGCCCCGCCGAGGCCGGGCCGGGGGCGGCCGGAGAGCGCACTCCGCGCAAGAAGGAGCCTCCGCGGGCCTCGCCTCCGGGGGGCCTGGCCGAGCCGCCCGGGTCCGCCGGGGCTCAGGCCGGGCCTACCGTGCTGCCCGGGTCGGCGACCCCCATGGAGACGGGAATCGCGGAGACCCCGGAGGGGCGGAGGACCAGCCGGCGCAAGCGGGCGAAGGTGAGGCCCGACCCTCTCCCCGAAACCACAGATCCCCAGCGTCTCCGAAGCCCACGGCCCCCTGACCTGCTGCTGCCCCGGGTCTGCGGCCCTGAGCCCCGTGCCCACCCGACCTCTCCGGCCGCTTGGGTCGGCCCCTCCCCCCGCGGCAGGCCGGGTGGGTGGTGGGCGGGGAAGGGCTCTCCCGGCGTGGAGTGCGGTCTTTGTGTGCGGGGTCCCGGCCGTCTGGGAACGCGGCTGACGGGAGGGGTATTTAGCTCATTACATATTCTGCACCTTTTCGTTTCCTTCACTTGGGGGGAAAATGGCTCCCCAGCCTGAGTTACGGTGGACGTTGGGGAGAGATCACTTGCTCGTCCGCAGAGGTGTCTGGGCGCTGCCCAGCAGTGTTTCCGGAGTTGCAGCTGGGAGCATCTCGGGGCTGTAGGACGATGCTAGAGAAATTGCCTTAACCCTGGTGACCGAAGAGAAAGGAACATCTTTTTCGAGCCTTTGCTGCGTGCCAGGAGTTTGCTTTTTTTTTTTTTTTCTTTCCTCTTATTCTCTCAACGGTGATTTTTTTTTGACTTAGATTTTTTACCGAAAAGGAAGCTGCTACCAGTTAGTCAAGGTGCACGTATTTGGGAAGACAAAGATTTGTCAGAGAACAGCACAGCCAGACAAAAGCTGCCTCACGTCTCTGGGTGCCAGGTGCTGTGTTCAGAGTATCAACATTTCATTTTTGCTAAACACCAACGGGCAGGTATCGTTAGTCCCATTTCAGGAATGAGCAAACTGAGGCACACAGTGTGAGCAGCCTGCCCCAAATCACACAGCTAAGTAAGTGGTGGAACTGGAATGTAAGGCGAACACATACGATCAGGTATTATCAGCCTCTGAAACAAAGGACCACATGGGACACCCGCAGTGTGTGCAGGGCCCTGGGGCCCTCCTGGGACCCTCCTGGGACACAGACTTTAAGACTTGGAACTTGTCCCGAGATTTCATGGTCCAGTTGAAAAAACTGGAAATAAAGTGTATATAATTTTAAAGGAAGTAAGTTTAAAATCGTGGCGTTTATGTAATTTACACATATAACGCGTTTTCTGTCTGTAGTTTGTGTTACATCACTGTGTATGAGGTGCTGCTTAATCTTAAGAAGCGTGTTACCTGGATTAAGAGCCCTCAGATTCTCCTGCCCAGAGAGAACTCTCTCCAAAAGTAAATATCCGGTGCTGAGGAAAGGAGGAAAGGCTTTGAAAATTTTTACTAAAGCCTGTGTTAGAAAAGCACAGAGGTTAGTGCTGTTTCACTCTCAGAAATGAAATAGAGGATTGAAACCCAATACAGTTTTTATTTAATACTTCAGTACAGTGTGACCAGAAATCATGTGACAAGATAATTTTTTAGAACAGGTTCGTTGAGATAGGTCACATACTATAAAACTTACTGGTTTTTAGTGTATAGTTCACTGGTTTTTAACATAGTCACAAAGTTATGCAACAAGCACAGTAAATTTGAAGACATTTTCATCACCCCTAGGAGACACCTGTACCATTAGCAGTCACCTTTTCAGCTCCTTGCAGCCACTAATCTCCTTTCTGTCTCTAGGATTTGCCTACTCTGGACATTTTATGTAAAGGGATTGATAGAATATGTGACATTTTGTTTCTGGCTTTAGCATGTTTGCAGGGTTCATCCATGTTGCATTACTTCCATTTGGTACTTGATAAATCTGTGACCCAGTAATCCCACAGGTGTGGATAAGCCATATTTTGTTTATCCATTCGTCATTTGATGGACAATTAGGTTTTCCCACTTTCTAAGTGTTATGGATAATGCTGCTGTGAAATTTTGTATGTTATACTTTTTTGTGTGAACAGTTTTTGGTTCTCTTGGGTATATACCTAGGAGTGGCATTTTGGGTCATGTGGGGTCTCTGTTTAACTTTACGAGAAACAGCCAGTTTTCTAACAAAATGAAAAATAGATTGAGGCTGGGAATTTAACATTACAGCAGTGCATAAGGGTTCGTTTCTCCATATCCTTTGTCACACTTGATGTTAACTTACAGCAAATCTGGTAGATGGGAAGGGATCTCTGATGGTGGTTTTGATAAGTGTTATCCTATCAACTAGTGCTGTTGAGCATCTTATGCTAATTGGTCATTTATATGTCATTTTTGGTGAAATTCTTGGTTGTACAATTGGGTTATCTTTTTATTGTTGAGTAGTTCTTTATATATAGTGATTACAAAAGTTTTAAATTTTGATGAGGTCCAATTTATCTAATTTTTCTTTTGTCTATTTTGCTTCTGGTGTTATATGTTATAAGCCATTGCCTGATCCAGTGGAATGACGATTTACTTCTGTTTTCTTCAAGGGGTTTTGTAGTGCACTTAGCTCTGTGATTATTTTGGAGTTAATTTTTGTACATGGTATAAAGTAGGAGTTCAAGCTCATTCTTGAACTTGTAGATGGGTAGATGTCCATTGTCCCAGTACAATTTGTTGAAAACTATCCTCTCTCTTTGAATGGTTGGTTGATTTCTGTCTTTGTAATTTTGGGGAGGCAACTGGGAAGTAAGGAACTGGGGAAACTGACTTATTCATAGTTAGTTTTGGGAGCCAGTGACTTTAGAAAATTGTGTAATGAAAATTGGATTGGGAATGTCCACACAATTGAGAGTCCCTGAAGGTTAATTTTCATTATGTATGCTAGAATTATGAAAACACATAAAAGGTTTGAAATCGGTGAATTGTGTTGGTATTTCAGGAACACCAAACCGCATCAGGAATCATGACCTTGAGCTGGGCTTTGAGAAAGGGCAGAATTTTAATAAGTATTCTGGAAAAGAATGAACATTTTGGAGTTAATTCACCTTCCTGTAGTTAATTTTCCTCAGGAAAATAAACCCTATTTTGTAGGATTATTAGGTTTAGATGTAATATAAACAAAATTATTGCAGTGTCTGGCATATAGCAAGTAAGTGCCCAGTAATTAAGTATAGTCAGCTCTCTACCTGCAGTTTCCTCATCAGTAGATTCAACTAACTGAAGATTGAAAATCCATACTATATAGTTATCCTATGATGGTTGCTTGTGTACTGAACATGTACAGATTTTTTTCTTGGTACTGTTCCCTAAAAGGAGCTATTTATGTAGAATTTACACCATACTAGATAATATAAGTAATACAGATGTGATTTAAAATATAGGGAAGGAGGTGTAAGTACGATGCAAGTACGCTTTTTTAGTTGATCTTACACTTAGCTCTGTGATTATTTTGGAGTTAATTTTTGTACACGGTATAAAGTAGGACTTCAGGTTCACTCTTAGATGTATAGATATCCACTGTCCCAGTACCTGCAATATGATGCCACCTAATATAAGGGACTTGAGCACCTTCAGCTTCTGTTTCTGAGGGATCTTGGGCCCATCCCCCTGGGAATCGATAGGGACAACTGTACTACCAGTGGAGAAAAGCATGTGAAGAATACCTGGAATATAATACAAAGTCATTTTAGGAGCAAGAGGGAACCAGAGCGGACAACTGAATGTTGGAAACAGTAGGCAATGAATTTGACTGGAAATGAGGTTTTTCTAGGAACAAGTAGTTTGGAGGGATCGGTAATACTTGGATTTGTAGAGTCATATTGGACAGCAGAGAACCAAACACTAGATCTGTGCTGTCCAGTACAGTAGTCATAGTCACATACATTGCTCGCTTACAGTGTGGTTAGCACAATTGAGGGAACTGAATTTTTAATTTTAATTTAAACTTAAATAGACACATTGCAAGATCTTCATTAGCCATACATGGCTAGTGCTACCTTATCGGAAGCGCGGAGGCAGAGCATTTCCATTATTACAGAAAATTCTAGCTCTGAACTATAAAGCACAGACTGTAAGCGGCACTAGAATTCACAGAATGGTAAAATGTATTGTAAGTTTGGAATAATTGAAGAATAATTTGCAGAGGAGGCGGACCTGGAATTTTAGGCATTCAGTTAATGGGAAAAGGTAGGAGTTAGTTGAGTAGACAGCACTGAGGACATTTTGACTAATGTGTTAGAAAATGATCAGAGGTAAGAATAGTTAGAGCCAAAGAGAGTATATAATCATTGATAGTTAAAAAAAATTGGCATTCATACTTAAGACTAAATGAAAAGACCACATATTTGTAAAATTTATCTGGCAGTTTTGCCCTAGTGAATTAAAAGGGAGAAAGATTAAAACAAAAAGGGCTGGACCTCTAAGGTGGCTGGGAAGTGAATGAATCATGGTCGCAAGGGTGTGGAAGAGGAGGAGGAGACTAGAGGTATAAATTTGAGAATCATTCCTCTAGAGGTAAGAATAATTACCCTACTGCCTGTTGTGACATCTTTATGTCCTTGGTTATAAGTAGTTGTACTCTGAAGTTTTTGAGGAATTTTACTTAGAGGTGAGAGAGTCTTAATCCTTTGTTTTTAATGTACCTTTCTTTCCTCAGGAGAAGAGTTTTTATTTTGCAGATTTTTGCATGATTTTTTCCAGTGGTTTTTAAACTTTTAAGTGGAGAAACCCTTCTTTACAAATAAAATTATGCAAAAACCTCATAAAACACTGCTTGTTTGTTTTATATCAGAAAGTTTAAATTTATAACATTTATTTTAGTCGTCAATCTTTGAGAAATTGAAGTTATTTTGAAAGAGCCAGATTCAAAAATGGAGGTCTAATATAATAGCTGCAGTCTTATTTTAGCCTCAGAATCCAATTTCATTCTGTAGTTTTTGTTTATGAACTGTTGTAAAGATCCAGTATGGATTGATAAGTAGTGCAACGGATTGTTTTTGCTTTTTATCTGGCCTTGTCATCTCGGGGTACTCTCTAGGTTGAACTGAGATGGCAAAAAGAAGTGTTCTTGGATCTACCCAAAATTGCATTACCCAAGCAGTATGAATTCATGTTCTGGTGCTCTTTAAAGGGTTATGGTTTGGTTTAACAGTTAAAAGTATGTATTCATTTTTTAAAAATTTAAAATTAGTAAATGGGAGTGGCGCAAGGGATTAAGTCTCAGCACTATCAGGCTATCGCCAGTGACTGCGGCCTTAGTTCCATGGATCCCCTGAGTTCGATCCTAGCCAGGGAGCTGACCCACAAGGCGCAGTGTATTTCTCCTGCCTTGCCTGCTGCTCCCTCGGCAGTGTATTTCAGTCAGACCACCTGTTCTGCTCCCCACTCTGTCTCTGGTGAATCCTCCATCTCCCATGTCTCTGGACTATGCCCCAGTTCTTGTATGCATAAATTAAAAAAAAATCTTTAAAAAAAATTAGTAAATGAAATTCCAAAGAATCATAGGGTTCTGTGGAACACAGTTTTATTGTTACTTTGAAATACTGCCTTTGGCTATTCTTACTCTTAACTTTAGGTATTTTTCTAATATCTTTTCCCCATGGAAACGAAGAACTCTATACCAGCCTTTTCCAAGCATATTCCTTATTAATAGGTATTCCTTCATTTAAACATTGGATTAAACAACATTAAAAGATCATTTTTTCTGCAGAACTTCTCAGTACCTTTAATGTGTATCCTGTCTCCTCTAGAGGAAGCCTAAAAGGAATACCGTGTTTCCCAAACTTCATCTTCATTCACAGGCTGTAGTCTTATGGAACATCCTGTAGGAAAAACTGAACTACTGCAGTAGAAAGGATCTTATTACTGTGTTCATCTTAGAATTTGTGCATTGCCCAGTTCCGTACTAGGCACTTACTAAATGATTATTGATTGAATGCATAACTTTGATGGGCAAGGAATTAAAGAGCAGAAGCTTTGGGGGGATGGGGTTGCAGTTAATCATTGTTGAGAGGAGAAAGAAAATGATAAACACATATTATGTTTTTCTGACCTTTCTTTGAAACCTTTTTCTCTCTTTGCTGCTTTTTGTACTCCTGTCCTTAGGTCTGTTACTATAGTTTATCAATTAGGCTGAAGTTTTAGTATCTGCATTTCTGGAGATGTTATTGTAAAGTATCTGAGTTTATTAAGGATTGGTATACTTTTAATCACTTTTTCCATTTTGCCATGTCCTCAGTGGTCAGTATTTGATAGATGAATGTAATTATTCATGTGTTAAATGAGATTCTTAGAGCATGGGTCAGAACTGTTCAGTTTGCCCTAACTTTTGTTTTGTTTTGTTTTTCCCATTTTTTTTTTCCATTTTTTTTTATTGTTATTTGTGTCTTTTACATTTTGTATTCCCCTTGGGCAGCCCACCACCAATTCACCCGTGATCCATCTCCATGGTCCCCTGTATTCTCCTCTCTTCCATTTTGTGCCCTTATCCTTCCCTCCCCCCTCCCCCACCGCTGAGTGTCTCTCTCCCACCTGGCCTCCCTATAGTCCTGTTATAAGTGAAACCATTCGA
>PVIJ01020761.1:0-20167 GCA_004024925.1 Scalopus aquaticus | reverse complement strand
TCTGCCCAGTTAGGGCGATGGGAGAGGAAGATGGAGGCAAATAAGTTTGCCATCCTCTTAGGGTCTTGCCGGTAGGATGGTACAGAGCTCCTCCAATTTAGAAGGTCTGCTGTACTAAAGGGGTGATGTGACCAAAAACACCCAGCAGGCTGCCCGTGTTCATTCAATCCACCCATTGGCATTTGCCGCAGCGGGAACTGTCCTGCTTTAGGGTGACTCTTCCTCCCAAAGTGGGTACCCTGTCTAGTATGGGAAGGAGACACCATTTTAGTTACTTCCCCAGAGGGCAGTGGGGGCTGTGGAGCCTCAGGGGTCTCCACAGGAGTGGCATTGTCATGCCGAGGGTTCTGAACAGATGGGCTTAAAGTATTTAACAGATTATAATCCTCCTCCTCTAACTCCGCCCCCATGCTGTTGTCCTCAGAGGGAGGGGAAGGTTTATCCCTTCTCTGTGCCATCAGGCGAGCCTCCGCCATATCCAGTTTATGGAGGGCATCTTGGAACTGGTCCCTCATACTTTTAAAAGCTGACTCAGAAGCCATAAGATTTCTGTTAATTGTAAACTGTATCTGGTCCTGCATGCTTTTAAAGGCCGAATCAAAAGCACTAAGATTTTTGTTTATCTGGTCCTGCATACTATTAAAGGCTAACTCAAAACAATTTCCATCCTTCATATTCTTAATCGCTAAATTAAGAGCCTGGATTTGCTCTTGTATATTCTCATTAGGTAAATCAGAGCGTCCACCTCTCACAAAAATACAACAAATGACACTCAAACATATTACCAAAAAGAGACCCAGAAGCACCAATTGTAACACAGGGATGGCTTGTAAACCACCCACGGATGCGTGGTTACATCAGCAAAATCATCTGCCACAGTCCAGGTCTCACCAAATTGTTTATACTGATGAAGCTAGAGGTAATATTCAAAGGAAAGAGGGAATCTAAACTTAAGGTCGGAAAAAAACTGAAATGCCTTATGCTAGAGAGAAAATTGCTGAAACTCATGGTCGAGGCCATGTTTGGGTCAAAAAATAAATAAATAAAATACCCACAAGAGATAGCTGTACGCAAGGGAAAAAAACAAACTTATTGAGACTCAAAACCAAGATTATGCCACGTGTCCTGCACACTCAGTGCGCTTAGGGTGACCGGCGCAAATTGCCTCGGGCTGGCCAACCACGGGTGTAACGTGGCCAACCACGTTGGGCGCCAAACTGTTACAGGGCAACCCCGATATACAATGGGGTGCCTGACTGTGGGTTCTCACCGTGCGCTTAAAAAGGACTTATAATGAGAACAATTGCAGGCACTCACAGAAAGGTTAATAAAAGGGTTTATTTACAAAAGGAAGGGAAATTAAAAAATGAATAATTCGGGGACAAAAGAGAAAGTGAGGGAGAGAGATAAATCTGCAAATACGTCCTACCAGATCCGAAGAGCTGGAAGCCCCAACGGCGCGCTGTAGCCCGGCGAGAAGCAAGAGCGCCCCAAGGTCCAAAGCCCTCGTTATATAGCCAACATGTCTGCTTAACTCCACCCCTCAGTTTCCCGTAATCCTCTCTTCTGGATGATGATGGAATTCTGGGATTCGTAGCCCTAGGGGTCTCGGATCTCTCTGGCTTGAGGTGGGGGTCCCTAAACCTTCCTGTGGAGTTTGTCGCAGACGTCCTTTTCCCCCCAACATTTCTGCCCCTAAAAGTGCTACCACCAACTCCCCTCGGTCACATCCCAGATGGGTTCGCATCAAACACTTCTGATGAAGGAGCGCAGAGTAGGGCAGGGCAGGGCTGACACAGGTGTCCCGAGTGCTCACTAGGAGCCAGGCCCTGTGCTAAATTGAAACATTTATATAAATTATCTCATTAGCTCCATTTTACAGACAAGGAAACAGGCTCTGAGGGGCTAAGGAATTTGCCCCTAGCTCTGCTGAAGTGGGCAGGATTTGAAGCCTACCTAGTTCCTAAGCCTCCCTTCCTCACTTTTCCACAAGACAAGAAAGCAAGAGGCTGCGGGGACAGGTGACCCATAGCAGAAACATGTGAATTTTATTAGCGAGTGCAGAAATCTGGCTAGGCAGCCAAAGGCAACGCTTCCTGGCTGCACCCAGGAATGCCAGGTCTTTGGGCCATGCATCCTCGCTGACCACAAGCCATCAGGGATCAAAAGTCTGTTTCCCAGGAGTGGTTCTCTGGCTTCCTACTGTATGGACTCCCACTTGCCCCATACCTCCTGTGCCTGCCTGCACCTCCCCAGTTTCCCTTTATCCCCGTCCTAACTGCTCCCTCCCTCCTCTGAACTTCCTGTCACCAGACCAGCTTAGGTTAGGTCTGTAGATCAGAGCAGGTTCCCAGGAGCAGAAGGAAATCTCCTCATGGGGTTGAAATCGGGGAGAAGGGGTGTCTAGTCCCTTCGTGGCCGCCAACTGAAATCGGGCAGAATGGGGCACAACTGCCCAGGCTCTGTGGCAAGAGCCACCAAAATGCCCCAAAAGGCCAAAAGGCCAAATACAACAAAGCACAGCGCCTGCTGAGAGGACGGGGCACTGCCTGTGGGTCTCACCCGCGCGCACAATTGCAGACTTCAGGCCACAGGAACAACAGCAAACACGGGGTTTACTGTACAAACGGGGGAACAGAGAGCTCGCTGCAGCCTCAGGTGGCGGCCGCCTCACCCGGAACACAGCGGGGACGGCAGCTCCTTGGGAGGCGCTGGGTGACACCCACAAACAGGCCTCTGAGACACCAGGCGCAGGCCTCTGGGGCTCCTTTCAGGCTACGTCAGAGACAGGACCGAGGCCCAGTCTCTTCAGAGTCCTTCGGCTTCTCTTCCTCCTCGGAGGGCGGCTGCTGGGGCTTCTTTTCTTCTTCTCTTCTCAGAGGCCAGGAACTGACTTCCCTCTTCTCTCTCCGGAGTCTGGAACCGTCATCTTTCTTCTCCTGGGGGCTGGTCGTGTCGTGTCGTCTCTTGTTCGGTTCAACCTTTTCCCCCCTCTTCGGTTCAATCTTTTTCTTCTCCTTCCATCTTTTTTTTTCTCGGTCCCTCCAGTCCTGGCTTATATCCTCTCCCAGAGTACCATCCATAAGTCTGATTGGACCATGTTAAATCCTGGAGCTGATTGGACCGACCCATCAGCTCCTAGCACCTGATTGGTCCATACAAAAAACGGCAGTTACTGGGCAGGAGCAACCGCTATAACTGACTCCAGAGCAGCAGGATAAGAGGCCCCACCGCTCCTGCAGGCACCCAAGCTGCTAAGGCAGCTTGGTTCCGGTAACAGGGTCACCACAGTAGCACCCGCTGACCACCCATCATGCCCCTTTCTCTCCTGAGGAGGCCTGACCTCCTCCCTGGTCATACCTGGTTGCCTGGGAGATGGGTCCCGAGATGGAGACCAGGGTACAGGAAGTTGACTGGAGGGTGTTCCTGAGAAGAACCCCTGTGAGGGAGGGAGGGAGGACAGCAGGAAGGGACTGAGGAGCTAAACTCCCCTGCAGCTGCAACAGAGGTCTCAGGTGACCCGCAGAAGCTTCTGGAACTGGGATGACCCTTCAGAGATGTCCCAAACTGAGGGGAGAGGGTGAGTCCTTGTGCCCCCCAACCCCACAGACCAGGCCCCCAGGAGGGGGGATTACCTTGCATGAGGCAGCTCAGCATCCACCCACTAGGGGCAATTCTGAGTGGGCAGCATTCCCCCAGCCCTGAAGGGGGCATCTGGGGTGCATACCATTGCATCCTTGTCCAACAAAACTCCTGCTTCTCATCCTTCCTCTGGCAGCTCCAGTCTGAGCCACCCTATGTAGCCGCTCCCACGCCCCTGAACGAGCTGTCCCAGCACCCATGGCCCCCCTTCAGGAATGTCAGGTAAGTGACTCCTCACCCTCCTTCTCTAGACAATGGGGAACTAGGGATCACCTTGACTGCCTGCACCCCAGCACTGTCCCTGGCACACATGGATGTTGCCTGGGAGGTGCCGGCGGCCCACGGGAATGTTTCGGCTTCCGCGACTTCCACTCTGCCGGTGCCTCAAAGTGTCTACGTGGCTTATGCCGATGACAGGCAGGCGCAGAGAAAGCTTGCTTCCACAGCCAACCTGGCAACTTCTCTTGGACTCAAGCCAAGAAAGTCCTGTCCTTGTTCCCTTCCCTGTCCAGCATTCTGCTGCAAGTCCGTTTCCTAGCTCAGAGGGCCAAGTGCATTTAGAGACCTCCGTGCCAGGGAAAGCCCAACGCCACTGCCAACCGCGCTGCATCGCCGTTCTTCTGAAGGAAATTACTATTGATCCCACAGCTCTCCTCCCCATGCTGTTTGCCGGGGACAGCCAAGGATTCCCGTGCCAGCTGGGCTCCCACACGGCTCGACTGTTCCGGCACCAGATGGCCAGACCAACACCCTCTGGCTGCCGTACGCCCCAGGGAGACGAGGCTCTGACGTCTATCAGCCTGGCTTTTTATGCGCCGAGGACGGCGGGTCAGAGATTACAGGGCCAATCACATTACAATAAAAATCTCTGCACAACGAAAAATTTTTCAAGCCCCAGTCGATATCGGTGTAACCAAGGAGGCAGGGAAACTTTTTATTGTCGCCCTAAAGTCGTTCACTGCTCATTCAACAGATAGCAGCTGAACGTCTGCTTGGCTACAGGAATGTGGTAGCAAAAGACGTCGTCCCTACCCTCAAGGGAATTACAGTCTAGTGGGGTATAGGTGGGGTGACTAAACCATTTCTTGTCGAGCCTGGACACACCGGGGACATAACGGAGGTGTAGTTAATAGTTAAACCAGAATAGTAGGCATAAACCAGGGCTGGTCCTGGGCAAACAGGATCCTTGGTCACCCCAGATATAGATACAACATGATCAAAATGGGGGAGTTCAGATAATGGGGGTGTGGTAGTGTTAGGTCGTGCCACAAGGTGGCACAATTGAAATATAGCTTTTCTTTGTTTTTGTTTTCTATCGATGAAGACCGATTTTCCCTTCCATTGTCACAGAGCAAACGGGAGCTTTCTGTGGTGTCCCGGAGCTGGGTAGTCCCACTTTGTGAGGGCCAACCCTGCCTTCTTCAGGAGTTCTGTAAGCCGATTAGTAAACGCAGTATTTCATTAATACCAATGAAAATTAAATTTAACATAATTAGAGACTCAAAATGGAATAAACCACATTCCAAACAAAGGTAATACATATTCAAAACTTCACACCTTCCTAATGACTCCTCTACAGTTTACTATTATCTATGCTCTTAAGGTTATTCAGTCTGTCGTGGCTGCATGGGGAAACAGTATTTTGCGGCGTGTATTGCACATCGCTTCCCAACTCCGCAGTCAGGGCCATCCCTGGAGTAGCTAGAGACTGGCTTGATGAAGGTATTTGCGTCACGGAAATCAACAGATGCTGCCAATCAGCTTCGGTAAGCGGGGCGGGGCGGCCGGTCGCTAAGCACTCACTGGCACATCACCGGAACCAGCCTTTAAGTGTCATCATTTATGCGGGCGGTTTTCATGTACTTCGGACAGTTCCACCGCAATCCTCAAAATAACGATGTCCTCCAAACAGAAAGTTGGGGGATGAGGGGGGCATGTTCTTCCCACAACCTTATCTGGACACCAGGAACGGGGAACCTGTACAGATAAGCCAGTTCAGTGCAAAATGCCACCAGAGGTGTGAGTCAGAGGGTTGAAGGCCAGGCCCCAGCCAGGGACTGAAAGCTTACCCCAAGTGATTGATGCCTAATATTTGCACATTCAGATTGACTTCAGGGGTGCCCTCCCCCCCACTCATACTTGCACCTACTGATGAGTCAGGAAGGGATGGTACACTCAACTAGAGGGTTAATTGGAAAGAGTTTAGCAAAGGGACTATTTACAAAGGTGTGGGCAGATTACAGAAACCACAAGGGATAAGGAAGTGCCCTGGGACTAGCAATGATGTGAAGCTGACACCATGCCCTGGGCTGAAGAGCAGGGGACGGGGGCAGTTAGCAGAAAGGGAGAGAGGTGTGGGTGAGGGGAGATGAATGCAGCCCCCACCATATTGCAGCTGGGCTGGGAAATACATACCTCCCCGCTGGACTCAGGCCAGCCAGCTCTACCATCAGTGCCTCCCGTTAGCAGAAGTCAGCCAGAAGTCAGTGGCCAAGGTAGCCCAGATGATCTGATCCATGAGAATCAGCCTCTTGGCAACCACAGAAAGTGAAGCTGGGGGGCAAACAGACCTGCCCAACCAATAGGATATGTCCTCCCCATTCTGTAGGCCCCAAAAGGGCCTGCCAGGGGCCACTTACACGCATGAGACCTGGCCCAGCAAAGTAAACGGGAAGTTGGCTGCCGGCCTAGAGGCAGGCAGGCAAGCTGCGGCCTGGCAGAGTTATACAAAGAGTCAAAGAAGAGATGCCCAAGACCATTCACTAGACCTGCACTAACAAGCGGGGGCCTCTTAGCTACACCTATGCCCATAATTAAACTTCTGCACAGGTGTAGATTTTACCTTGACACTGATAAAGCTAGAAGATCAGAGTCCTTTGCTTATATGGACCCTGCTAGGGCCCTGGCATTTATCATCCGTACTTCTGTACTCAATTTTTTTAAAGACCCCAAAACTCATATATACATTTTAGGTCCAAAAACGTGGATCTGCCCTTGCCAGTATGACAAGAGAGGGATTGGGCTGATCATTTTGGTTTCTCTCTCCATGGAGTCCAGGAGGGCAGAAGTCACGTCCCAGGATGGGGACTCTATTCCCCAGACCCAGCCTGAGGGAAAAGAGGGTCTCTGGAAAAGGGGTTTCTGGGCTTACCTACAGAGCTGGACCTAAGAGGGAAACCCAAGCCCCTTCCCGCTCCCTTTCTCTCAGAGGAACGTTTCTCAAATTCCTCCTCCTCACCCAGTTCGGGGAGAGGGTTAATAGATATGGGGGCAGGGGGAGGCCTTTTGTGGCCAAGCACGCTGGAAAGATCGGGCGTCCTCCCCGCTCCGGAAGATTCAAAACGCACATTAGCATAGTAAAGGTTCCAGATAAAGAAAACGTTTGGCTTTGTTTACCGTGGGGGTTGCCGGTGCTTCCTGGAGCTTAAGCTGAAAGCGAAAGGATGGGTGGGAGTTAGATAAGCACGGTTGGGGCTGAGGGCACGGCCCAAGCCCAGGCCCGGGAAAGCTGGGGAACTGGCACAAGTTGGTGCAACTGGAGGGTCTGAATCTGAGGCGGCGGATGGGGGGGGGGGGTGTTGGAGGAGACGTCTCGGGCAGGCCTTTGATGCTAAGAGCACCGTGCATCAAAACGCTCAGAGCTAGTGTACCCCAAATCCCAGGCAGTCCCCCCAGCTCTCCTGCACACTTGCCACCCCCCTGCACCCCTCCATCTGTATCGAATATTTGGGACAGTGGGAGAAGCACATCTTCATGGGGTTTCTCACCACAGCCCTGGTTTTCTCAACCCAGAACCAAAAAGAACCCCAGTATCCAGCAACCCTGTAGCAGATTATTCACAGGCCCTGGGAGGGGATGTGAGCTTCAGGCTGATATCCCAGGAACCAAGGAGGGTCTGTCGACACTCCCACCCCCCTGATGACCAAAGGTACCGTCCCCCCAAGCCCCTGGCCATTGGGCTGCAGCCTGGTGCAACCAAGTAAAATCTGGCTTTGGGGGGAAATTACCCTACAGGGTTGACACTGGCTGTCTCTAAAGCTCTACAGCGCAGGCCGCTGGGTGTTGGCCTCGGTGCCTTGAGCCTCAAGCTGCCAGTGACAGGGAGAGTGAAAGTTCATAGATTTATCCGCTTTAGAAAGGGGGGGGTGTGCACAGAGGTGGTATTCAAACAGCTGGCAGGACATCAGACCTCCTCAAAGCATCTCTCCCTACCACTCTGTCCTTTCTCCCCAGCGAATAGTATCTGCTTTTGCATCTCCCAGACCGGAGTGCAGAGGAGGCTTTGCTTTCCAGCCTCAAATTACCACCCTCCTTATGTCAAATATGACACATTCTCTAAGCTAATGACCTCTGCCCCTGCCTTAAAAAAACAGCCCTCCACTTCATCTGTCTTTGGACTGGTGACTGTCTTTCAGGCACGAACTCTAGCAGTTCCTTTGTTTACCAGTGAGGCTTTTCTCCTTGATTCCCTCCCTTTCAACCCCACTTTGGTACCTGTCTCCAACAGAGCAGGGCTTCCCAGCCTCCTCGCTCACCCTGGTCCCGCGGAGGCCGATCTGCCTCTGCGGAGCCTTGATGCAAAGTGCAGATTCGTGGAGTTGGCACTAGGCGCTCAGGTTCATGCTCGGAGTGGCCATTCAGTAAGAATTCTGGGTCTCAAAGTGAGGTCCGGTCTTGAGGCTGACTCTGCAGAGCTCTGGAGCAAGCTGGAGGGTAGAACCAGGCTTTTTGACAGCTTGGGCCTCCTATTCCCAGAAGCAACTGGAAGAATAAATACAAGTCACAAGCAGCGTGACCACCCACCAGAGTGTGACAGCTGATCACCTAGCCCTAGCCCGGGAGGAGGACAGGAGAGTGCTGCTGAACCAGGGGGCCACAGGGCGGCTGAGAGCTCCTAGCTCCCCTACACAAACAACCCCCCACCTTGTGACTTTACTCAGCCCTGCCCACACAAGGCTCTAACCGAAAAGGATGGCGAGCACACGGGAGGCTGGATGTTGCTCCCTGTGCAGTTAGGGTCCTCCATGTAGATGGAAACACAAGCTCAAGAAATGTATGGCGGGAAATGCCTCTGGCAGATCAAGGGGGAAGGGAGCAGGAGTAACAGACCAGGATGCAAGTCTGACCCCTGAGAAAGGACAGGGAAGGAAGGAGGAGGGGTCGAAAGAGACTCTGGGGAGGGCAGCTCAAAGAAAGTCGGGACCACGCTGATGGGGAGCCCCAGAGCAGGCTGCCCCTCAGAAATGTTCTGTCAGGCAGGTCGGCCCAGCTCAGGTGCTCCCCTCCACCACCTCTACCCCCCCTCCACACTCTCCCCCACACCTCCTGCTCAGTCATTGAATGGGAAAAGGCGGGGGAGAGTGTGGCTTTGGCAGGAAGACTCCAGGGGACCCCCAAGGTGCGGCTGCTAGGGGCTGGCAGCTAGTGGCACTTCTTCCAGAACATTCGCCACTGAAAGGAAGTCTGGGAAGTCCCTCCTATGGCTTCCACAGTTCTCTTATGCCAAGGCAAGAGAATGCATCAGGGAGGTGTGCTGGTTCTAATCCTGGTCTCGTGACCTCAGCCAAGCTTCTCCCCTTTTAGTTTCTTAGGGCGTGGAAGAAAAGAATTAACTATCATCACCCCGTAGGTCCCCATCTCTATGGGGTTGCTGAACACCCTGGATTCTGGTTATTTTGATCTTGCAGTTTGTCAAAGGTAGTTACAAAATCAGAAAGGATCAGGGTCCTAAGAGTCTGTTTGCAAATACAGAAAGGAGGTGGGCCCGGCCCAGGGCCACTCAGCCGCCCAGTCACCGATTTGATTATTCCACGAAGATGTGCTGAGCACCTGCTCTGTGAAGATGACAAGGACCCCAAGGGAAGCCATGGGGCTCCAGAGGGGCCTGAGAGGAAGACACCCCCACCATCCCCCAAGCAGGCCATGTTGCAGATCAATTACATGAAGTCCTAAGGTAGAGAGATGAGGGGGTTCAGAACAGAGGCTCCCAAAGAATGGAGAAAGTATAATCCCAGTGACCCCCCCATCACACGTCCCCCCACACCACCAACCGCAAATACAAGCATACACACATACATGTACACACACACACACACACACACACACACTCTCAGCCATCTTCGGCATCATTAACAATTTATCTTTGTAGAACCCTGTACGGTTTGCAAATATTAAAGCATTATCTCATTGTTTTCATCACAACAATTGCTTTGGGGTAGCCTCATTCTTCTTGATAATGAAATTGGGCTCAGAGATAAGATCTGAGCAGGTTCAAAAAGCTGGTACACAGTTCTCAACCTTAGGGGCTATCTCAAAGCCCTCCCCTCAGAAAAGTGCAAACGCACTCGAAATTTTGGCCACCCTTTCAGCGTTTTGTCGTTCCCTACTCCAAGCCCTGGCAGAGCTGGGGGCCTGTGTGTGTGTGTGTGGGGGGGTGTTAGCCCCTAGCCAACCCCACCCTCCAATGGTGGAAGACCAGACCAAGGTTTGGTCCCCTGGGGCTGAGGTAGAACAGGCAGCCCCTGGAGGAAATCAAGAGAGAAGTCCGTGACACCACAGCAGGATTAAGAAATCTCCAGGCCAGGGTGGGTATGGAAGGGTTAAGGGGGTGTAAGGTTTTGTTTTTCACCTCTGAGGACTCTGCTATGGGTCATTAAGAACACACAAGGCCCGGGGAGCATTCCATTTGCTGGGCGGGCCTCCAGCGCACAGCTCTGCTTCCCAGCAGATAAGTCCGGCACAGGAAGACAAGCCTGCTGCTCAGAGAGGCAGATGGGAAATCGCCCCAGATAAGGGCTGCTGGTCCCAATGCCAGAGTCGCACAGGGCCTGTCTGCGGAGAGTGGCACCACCGAGAGGCTGCCTTTCCCAGGAGTCCCCCAACACCTTACTGTCCTAGGTCTCTTGCGCTAGAGAGGGAGTCCTCCCCAGGGCCACTCCAGGGGGTGGAGAAGGGTCTTCTACGTCAGTGTTCCCGGAGGTTTGGGGTGAGGGGGTTCCCGTGAGGTCTCAGCTGCCTCCTGCTGGGCCCACGTCTAGCTCCCCACCTCCCCACGGGGCCTTCGGCCACCCCCGCGCCCCCTCCACCACCTTGGTGGTACCTGTGCCCGCGCAGGTGAGGAGAAAGGCCTGTGGAAAACACCATTACTGATAAGTAACAGCCCCTTTCAGGTTTAATGACACGTTGCATCCATCCTAAAGCTCTCAAAAAAAAAAAAAAAGCCCTCTCGAGGGACGGCGCCTCGCGCCTGTAAATAGGAACGACAGGCCGGGGCGCGCGGGGGAGGGCGCGCGGCGCGGCGCGGGTGTGTAAATTAACTGGGGGCAGCAGAGTAAATACATTACACACGGTATTTATTATGCGTCCGGACCTCGGAGGGGTTCTCCGGCTCCTGGACGTGGCAAATCTTGTCCCGAGAGCCGCCGACCGCGCCGCCGAGGCCCCTGGCGAGCGGGCTGGGGCCGGAGGGAGGTGGGGGTTGCTCTTCGTCTCGCGCGGGGGAGCCCCGGGACGGCCCCCTTCCCACGGCTGAAAGCGGGGGGGGGGTGGGGGAGGGGGAAGGGTAGGGAAAGGAGGAGGGGAGGGGGCAGGGAGAGACGCGGTCCCGGCGCCGCCTGGGCTAGGGGCCGAGCGGGGAGGGCGGCGGGGTGGGAACGGGCGGCGCGCCCGGCCCCTTAGCATTCCGCCGGCGCGCCCGCCATCGCCGCGTGCGCCCCCGCGCCCCGCTGTAATTACCCCGATTACCAAATGAATCTCGCGCTTTTGTGCTCGCCGAGCGGTGGGTGCGGGGAGGCAGTTCTAATAGTTGTCATTAGGGCCGGGAGAGGCGGGGCGCCGGGGGCTGGGGGGTGGGGAGGCGGGGGTGGGGGGAGGCCCGCAGTTCCCTCGCTCTCTCGCTAGCTCGCAGGCGGTCCCGGGCGGCGCGCAGGCCGCTGCTGGCTGCTGAGTAATGATTTTTTTTTCTAATTGGAGGCGTACAGCAGCCCTAATGGATGGAGCCGCTCTCGGCGCGTTCGCTGCGCCCGCCTCTCGATCAATACCGCTCGCGACGACCGCCGGGCCGAGCTCCCCCGCCCTTTGTGGTCGGGGATGCGGCTGGGGCTCCTAAGTCCCCCACCCCCCACGGCGCCCACCACGCTGCCTCGGGCCCCGCAGGCGGCGACCCCCGACACCCTCCCATACTTCCCGGACCCCCGCCCCCGCCGGTCTTCACACCACGCCCAGCAGCCGGCGGCTATTCAGCTGGGGCAGGTTGTCAGGGAAGCGCAGGAGTGTAGGGGGAGGACGGAGCCTGGGTTACCCCCTCTCCCGCACCCTCCCTCCCTTCTGCCGAGCGCCCCTGGCTGGGAGGAGAGCCAGACACTGTCGGCCGCCTCTGAGGGTTTGCACCGGCTGGTCCGGGGAATGGTTCGCTCAGTCCAGTTAAACCCCAGGTTCTTTCATCGCTGCGCCCTTTCCAGCTGAAACCCTCTCTGCCGCGGCCCCTCCAGCTTTCTGTAGGAGTAGAGCCACGGCACGTAGACGCCCTGGGCTGCCGTTCTCCAAGAAGCCCAGGTCTGTTTCGCTTCGAAACTGGACAAGGGAAGGGAAGAGTCCCTGAGCATGAGGGGGGTCAAACGTACTCCTCGTTTCCAGACCCGGTTTCTGCACTGCTGCTAACTAGCTGGTGGCCTTGGGCAAAGATTCAGCACCTGGGGGCCTTTATCTTAAATCCTGAGGATGTTTATCCAGCCCTGCAAGCTGGGTACCTGGGCTGCAGCGTTCAAAGAAATGGGCCGACCCTCCTGCTCCTTCCCTGCAGTTACGGACCTACCCCTCTGCACCCTAGGGAGGAAAGACAAAAATCCAGTTTCCTGGGCGGCCCAAGCTATTCCACCTCCCCAGCTCTTTTCCTTTCTTCCAACTTTTTGTTGCTGCCCATCAGCCCCGCATAGCGTTTAGCATCACCTGACGTAACAAGCACTTGCTTATTCTCATTCTTCCCCACTACCATGTAATGCCCAAAAGGTTTGTAATTTTCATCCATTTTGTAAACATAATAGGTGCTCAATAAATGTTAGTTGCACTAAAGAATGGAAGGAATTTGAACCTGGCCCAACTTATCACCCCTCTCAGAGCAGGTGAGGTCTTAGTTTCTCACCCCTTGTGCTTTGTGGCACATCGTGATTGCCTCCATGAATAGAATATGGCGGAAGTGATGCTCTGACTTCCTAGTCCAGGTCATACCAGATGGTACCATGCATGCCAGGTCATTCCAGGCTGGTTCTAGGGACAGTCACCCCTGGAGCCCAGGCACCCTGGAAGGAAGCCCAGGCCTCATGAGGAGGTTGGTGTTGAGGTGGGTGTTCCAGCCAACTGTCCCAGCTATTGTCCCAGCAGATGCCAGCCCCAGCCACCAAGTGAAGGCTCACCAGGTGAAAGAGTGACCTTCAAGTGACTGCGACCCCCAGCCTTGGAGCTACCCTAGTCAGTGCCACTTGGCATTGCCCTTCAGGCGGCCAGGCTGACATTGAGTGGAACAGAGACCAGCTGTCCCTACCAAGCACTGCTCAAGTAGCAGGTTCATGAGCCAATGAAACGTCCATGTGAGTCACTGAATTGTGAGATAGTTTGCTACCCAGTGATGGCGGACTCTCTCTCCCTCCGGTATCTTCTCCTGGGCACACCACTGACCTCCTTGTCACCATCAACAGAGCCACTTCTGAGACCTTGAGTTCCCAGCTCCATCCCATCAGCCAGCCTTTTTTTTTTTTGAGGGTCCTCAGTTCCCCTATCCCATTTCCACAGCTGTCTAGTTAAGCATCAGCCCACTAGGACTCCAAGCTGGCCCTTCGCTGGGCTTGCTCCCAAGAGGAACAAGCAAAAGGAAAATCACTCACGTTGCTGATCAGCACCACGGCCACCATACTTGCTAACCCATTAGCTTTCTCCCGTCCCCCCCAACCTCCAACATAGCTACCACCCCCATTTGCCCCTCAACTTTTGCTCAGCTCTCAGCTCCCCTCCTACCTCACAGAGACCATGAGACTCACAGACCAGACCCGCCCCCGAGCCCAGCCTCTCACCCTCGCTTCTGTCCCTGTCAGCCTGTCCACCTGCCCTCAGGTGCCAAGAGAAGAACATTCCCTTCACCTGTCTCGTGGCCAATCTTGGACTCTGGATCCCAGGAATGCAAACTCGAGGGCAGTCCTGTGCAGTAGAACTTCTGGCCGTGATAAAACTGTTCTAGAGCTGCACTTCCCTCTCCAG
Organism: Scalopus aquaticus; assembly: GCA_004024925.1. NCBI lineage: Eukaryota > Metazoa > Chordata > Mammalia > Eulipotyphla > Talpidae > Scalopus > Scalopus aquaticus. The sequence continues at coordinate 6,277 of PVIJ01020761.1, read as the reverse complement.
TAGCCACATGTGGCTACTGAACACTTAAAATGTGGCTAGTACAACCAAAACACTGAATTTTTTTTAATTCATTGAAATAATTTAATGTTGCTGGAGCAACGGTATGGCGGCGCAACTCCAGGCATCTGTCCTTTCTCTTACCCGTCCCTTCATCAATTAACGCACACTTAGCACTCGCCTCTCCCTTCTCTCTCCCTTTCCCTTCCAGCTGCCCTGCCCCCCAGCCTTTGCTGGTCCTTTGCAGCCAAACATCTTGATGGATGGGCCTCCCAGTCTCTGCTCCCACTCACATCTCAGCCCACTATTTTTCTGCTCCTATGCCTGCCCCTCCCCTTACCTAACACCCGCATCCCCAATAGGTTGAGTGTCCCTGCTGTGTGGGGGTACCCTAACTGCTTCTTGGGACTGTATTGTCACCTTTGGTTGCAGTTGCCTGTGCAACGACCAGGCTTCCCTGCAGGCCACTTTCCCAGGAGGACAGAGGCTAAGCTCCCTCACTCCTCATCACACCTCAGGGCCTGCAGCGGGCACATGGGGTGCTCAGGAAAAATTTGTTGAAAAAAATGCCCAGGTAGGGGACAAAAGCCACAAGCCAATGGGAGAGTTCAACAAGTGACAGCTGCCTGAGTGGAGGAGCCCAGTGGGTGGGTGGGAGCACTGGGAGACAGCGGGGCTGGGGGCAAAGCTTCACAAGAAGGCAGCATCTCCGGGGAGGTGGAAAGGCAGGATGCATTTACCAGGCAGGTGGGCAGGAGATTATGCCAGGAGAGGAATGTCACGAGCAAAAGCCCAAACATAAAATGACAAGGAGTAGACAGGAATGAAGTGTGGGCACGAAGACTCAAAGAGGGGAGCTGTGAAGAAGGCAGCTGGGGGCAGAGCAGGGCCACAGAAGAGGTCTTACCTGTGCAACTTTACCCTAAAAAAACTACTTTATCCTAAAGTAGAGAACAACCTGTTCGGTTTGGAGGGGGTTTGTTTGTTTGCTTGAGGGCTCATAAGTACTTTCAAGCAAGTAACTGAGGTATGGTGTGGGGAACAGACGGCGGGGTGGGGGGTGAGGGGGCTGTGAGAAGGGGGCTCCTCAGGTGAGGAGAAAAGCTCAGAGCACAAACGAGCCCAGAGCACTGGAGAATCAGAGCCGGGAGCCTGTTTTGGAGTTTTCTGTGGTGGCAGCAGCAGGACTTGGGGTCCACTGGATGTGGGAGGATAATGAAGCAAGTATTGTCAGCAGTAACCCCGCAACAGCAAACACCACTGCATAAGAGGGCTCCACAAAGAGGGGATGTTTAGAGGGATGCATGGCTGCCTTGGAGGCTCACTGCTGAGCTTGCCCTACCAGCGAGAACCTTCCACAAGAAATGCAGTTCATCGGTAGCCTCCAGCTGGGGGTCATCCGGGCTCCGCCTCAGCTTTCACACCAGGGTCACACAGTTCAGTGGCTGAGCATGGCCGTTTCTGGCCAACTCAGTATTCCTCTCAGTGATCTTCACTCAGCAACTCCCCGGTGGGCTGCCTGAGACTTTCTCAGGATTACCCTGTGTGAGAGGCTCTTCCCACCCTCCTCCTTCCTTCTCTTTCTCAGGGGCCATACCACCATTTTGGTCTCCCCACCTAATTCTGCCCCCTCCCGCTTGGTCACCCATAAGCATCCCAGCCCCCTCAGCCCCTACACGACTAACTACATCTCAGCATCTGCTTCCCGGGTGACCCAGGGCATAGAAATCCACACAAGTGCCTTCCCCCTCCTGTGCCGGGTCTTAAAAGCCCCCCCGCACCCCCGCACTGGCTCACTCACCCTCCCAGCAGTCCTGCCAGGGAGGCACGCCTAGCATCTTCCCTTCACAGATGAAGATTATGACTCAGAGAAAATAAATGCCTTGCCCAAGTTCACGTGGCCGGGGCTTGGTGGAGTCCAAAATCGGGCCTGATATGTCTGAGTCTCAACTCCTGCCCTGGTAACTCTGGAGAGCGGCTCTGGTGAAGATGTCCAGGATGGGGGGGAGACTGAACTGGGTGATCGGCTCCTAACCTTACTTTCTCCACCTCTCTGACTTTGGGGGCACACACACATGCCCACGCTAGCATGTACACACACACACGAACACACATACGCGCATCCATTCACTGGTGCCAGGATCTGCCCAGGCCTGGAAACCTGCTCCCACAGTGTGGTCAGTGAGCCACAGGTTAAGAGAAGAGAGATCAGGACTCTAGTTTCAGGACTTTGGGCACCAGTTGAATGCCCTCAGGCAGATGACTTGGTTTCTCCAGGAACCTTGATCTCCCCAGTCGCTGTGACAATCAAATTTCTCTGTGCTCTGATGTCGCTAAACATCACAAGATGTCCCTCCGCCACAGCCTGACTTCCTGTCCCAGGACCGTCTGTCCGAGATGCCAAGGAAAAAGATGAGGCTTTTCTCTGGCTTTCTAGGTGACTGGTGTTTCGGAGCCTGAAAGAAGACGTGGCAGCCAGGGGTCGGAATAGCTGAGAATGGCTGAGGTATTAGACCGGCCATACTAGGCTTCCTCTGGAGAAGGCTTCTGGGTGGCGAATGGAGGAGAGAGAAGAGCCCACCCAAGACCTCTGTGAGCTCAGGCTTGGCCCTGCCCGTGATTAGAATGAAGACCCCCTGGAGGAGAGTGCCCAGCGGTCTCTGGAGTGCCCCTCTGGGCGGCTACCTATGGAGGGCCTAAGCAGTGTGCGGCTGAGCTAATGACCGGCTCTGGGGTGGGAGACCCCCATTTCTAGCATTTGGTGATTTCCATGGAATAAATCTTCCCACCATAGCTTACTCCAGATGACTTCAGTGAGCACAGACGGGGGGAGAGATGCACAAAAGTGCTGGGCCCTTGTGATCCAGAGCTGACCCCCACACGCTGCCGGATCTAGTCCTGAGACTGAATGAGCAAGGGCTCCCCACTCTTGGCTGAAGACTCCTAGGTACAGAGGAGGGCTGGGATGGGGATCAGAGGTGTAAACAGGAAGGGGCAGGGGTTAGGGGCTTCGACTCTGGGCCCCTGGGCTGGGCTGAAGTCTTAGTTGGGAAAAAGGCATCAGATGCCAGATCACCGCCCACGTATCTCTGGATCGGCTGGTCCAGTGTTTGTTCGTGTATTTGCTTCTCTTGTGTGAGTCTCTAGAACTCAGGCCTGACCCAGGGTGATGCTCCCTACCTTTCTAATTGAGAAATGTGTGTGTGCCTGGATACGGGCCTTTCTCCCAGAGAGAGCGCGCCTGTGAAAGCCCTATCACAGGTTGGCTGCTGGGGGCTGTGTGGAGGCTCCAGGGCCAGACCCAGAGCGGGACTTGCTCAGGGAACTCAAGACTCCCGCTGAGTTGGATGAGACGCTTCTGAGCCGAATAGCTACAAGGACCCCCTTCTACGGAGAGACCCTCCAAGTGGACCTGGAAACCAAAGGCCATTCTGGGTCACTCCCCTCTCCCTCCCCACCTCTGCCCAACTGACCTGAGTTTCTTCTTTTTTTCTTCCTTTCCTTTGTACATAAGGGGGAGGACACGTCTTGCCCAAACCTGCTACTCTCCAGGAATTTCTGAGAATTAGACTGAGTGACGCCACGCACCTGGCACAAGATGGGGCTGCTCCCCAAAACCCAGTGTGGGCACCTCTGATAACCACCGTGGTGGCTGTTCTTATGCCCACAACTCATTAGGGTTTCTGGGGCCAGGCCAAGAAATTGCCAAAGACAAGACAGGCGTCTGCCTGGAAGCTCGACAGAGCCCACTCCCCTCAGAGGCCCTGCTTCAGTGCGAGCGAGGGGGTGAGTTCCGCCAAGCTAGAGCTGCGCCTGACAAGTGACACTTTGACGAGAGACGCGATGACGAGTCCCCAGGGAGGCTGTGGAGTCTGGTTCCTGCAGACAGTGTCTCCCCTGAGGCAGTCTCCGTGCTTGAGTGCTGAGTGTGCGTGTGTGCATGCGTGTGTGTGCGCGCGCGCGTATATATACATCTTGCTTCTCTGAGGAGGATTCGCAGAGCTCCACAGTGAACCTGACAGAAGCTCTCCCCAACACTCCGTGGCTCACAGACATGGCGAATAGACATAGCAAAGCAGCCACTGGCTGCTGGGTTCAGGAGATCCCTCTGGGGTTGCCCTGTCCTCACCCTGTGTTCCAAGCCGGTTCCCTTGGGAGCTGCAGAGCCTGCCACAGTCAGGCAAGGGCGGGGAGATCTGGCCTTCAGGCACATGATTTGCCTGACTCAGCCCAAACTCTTGGATCATGCCTGGGCCATCAGCTCTGTGCTAGGCACTGGACAGATTGAGAAATAAACAGACCAGGGCCTCCCTGGTGGTGCAGGGGTTAGGTTTCAGTGCTATTAAGCTCTCACCAGCCACTGTGGCCTAAGTTTGATCCCCAGCCAGGGAGCTGACCCACATGGCGCAGCAGACCTCTCTTGCCTCGCCCTCTGCTCCCCTCAGCAGTGTATTTCAGTAGATCTGCCTGTTCTGCTCCCCACTCTGTCCCTGGTGAATCCTCTCACCACCCCACCCACCTCTGGCCTACACCCCAGTTCTTGTATGCATAAATAAATTAAAAAAAAAAAACAGACCAGGGTCCCTCTCTTCAGAGAGCTTGCAATCTAGGCACTGTAGAGAATGATAAAGGTCGTATGTTCCCAAGAAACCAAGAACAGTGAAAAGCTTTCTGAAAGAGGTGGCATGTGAACGAGAAAAAAAAATCCCAAGATGGAACAGGAAGGAAGGTTGGTTTTATCTTCCAATAGGGGCTTGTGGTAAGGCTCAGAGTGCCTTGAAGGGAAGCAGACAGAATGAATGTGGAGTGTGCCAGCCATCCAGCCCCCAGGCCACTTCCAAAGCCCTTCTTTTGTGCCCTGCAGGGAGGACACCAAGGTCACGTGTGAGCCCTTCCTTGGATGACTCTAAATATCTCAGACTTCCTAGGATCCAGAGTCAAAAAGAGCTGTTCCCTTGCTATTCTCCCTGGGGTCTGCAAGGGCCCATCGCTCCTCTTCCACTAATGGCCCTTCATATATTTGAGATAGTTGTCTTCTGGTTATCTGCTACCGTCTAAGAAGCACCCCCAAACTTAGTGATGTAGCACAACAATTGACTTTTTCTCACGATGTGTGGGTTGACCGAGCTCAGCCACTGGTTCTTCTGTTCCACATGGCATCTGCCGGAGTCACTCCTGTGAGGCACTAAGCCAGGAGACTGGCTGGGGCCCCAGAAGGTCCCATTGGCGGCTTTGGCAGTTGGTACAGGCCTTTGGCTAAGGGTACCCTGCTTACCTCCTCTCATCCTCTCTTGCCAGCCCAGACTTCTGACCTGGCAGTTCTGTTCAAGATACCAAGAGTAGACCTAACCAGGCCTCTTGAAGTACCAGCTCAGAAGTCACGTGATAATACTTCCATTGCAGTCATTGGTCCAAGCAAATCAATGTCAACCGATTCAGCTGGAAGGGAGGTAAATTCACTCTTTCTTCTTTCTTACGGGAAGAGCAGTATGCACACAAAGGGATAAGAGGAATTGCTGGGGGCCAATTTTTTTTAAGATATATTTTTATTGTTATTTATGTCTTTTACATTTTGTATTCCCCTTGGGTAGCCCACCACCAATTCACCCGCGATCCATCTCCATGGTCCCTTGTGTTCTTTTCTATTCCATTTTGTGCTCTTTTCCTTCCCTCCCCCCCGCTGATTGTCTCTCTCCTATTTGGTTTCCTTATAGTCCTGTTATAAGTGAAACCATTCGATATTTTTCTCTTTCTTTCTGGCTTATTTCACTGAGTATGATCCCCTCTAATCCATCTACACATGCAAATTGCATGTGTTTATCTTCTTTGAATGCTGAATAGTATTCCATTGTGTATATGTACCACATCTTCTTGATCCAATCATCTATTTTTTGACATCTGGGTTGCTTCCTTACCTTTGCTATTGTGAACAGTGCTGCAATGAACATACGGGTGCATGTATCCTTTCGGATTAGTGTTTTTGTGTCCTTTGGGTAAATTCCCAAAAGTGGGATTGCTGGGTCGTATGGAAGCTCCATGTTTAGCAGTTTGAGGAATTGCTATACAGCTTTCCATAGTGGTTGGACCAGTTCACATTCCCACCAGCAGTGTAGAAGAGTTCCTTTTTCTCCACATCCTTTCCAGCATTTGTTGTTGCCTGTATTTTTAATGTGTCCCATCCTCACAGGTGTGAGGTGGTATCTCATAGTGGTTTTGATTTGCATTTCCTTGATTATAAGTGATGTTGAGCATTTTTTCATGTATCTGTTGGCCATTTGCT
>PVIJ01020760.1:0-20171 GCA_004024925.1 Scalopus aquaticus | reverse complement strand
ATATTTTTCTTTTTCTTTCTGGCTTATTTCACTGAGTATGATCCCCTCTAATTCCATCCATGTTGCTGCAAATTGCATGTGTTTATCTTCTTTGAATGCTGAATAGTATTCCATTGTGTATATGTACCACATCTTCTTGATCCAGTCATCTATTTTTGGACATCTGGGTTGCTTCCATACCTTTGCTATTGTGAACAGTACCGCAATGAACATACGGGTGCATGTATCCTTTCGGATTAGTGTTTTTGTGTTCTTTGGGTAAATTCCCAAAAGTGGTATTGCTGGGTCGTGTGGAAGCTCCATGTTTAGCAGTTTGAGGAATCGCCAGTTCACATTCCCACCAGCAGTGTAGAAGAGTTCCTTTTTCTCCACATCCTTTCCAGCACTTGTTGCTGCCTGTATTTTTAATGTGTGCCATCCTCATAGGTGTGAGGTGGGATCTCATAGTGGTTTTGATTTGCATTTCCTTCATTATAAGTGATGTTGAGCATTTTTTCATGTATCTGTTGGCCATTTGCTTTTCTTCTTTGGAGAAGTGCCTTTTTAAGTCTTCTGCCCATTTTTTGACTGGGTTATTGGCTTTGTTTTTGTTGAGTTGTGAGTTCCTTGTAAATTTTTGTTATTAGTCCTTTATCAGATGTATTGTGTGCAAAGATCTTTTCCCAGTTGGTAGGGTGTCTGTTAGTTTTGGTTAATGTCTCTTTTGCTGTACAGAAGCTTTTTATTTTGATGTAATCCCATTGGTTTATCTTGTCTTTCACTTCCTTCACTTTGAGGGATGTGTCTTTCAAGATTTTGCTGAAATGTATTCAACATTTTTTTAATGCGGGTTCCCCAAATATCTCCAGCCCTATCAACTGAATTATGACTCAGATGAACTTGTGACTTCCTACAGTGAGCTAGAACCACCAGGACAGAGCTTTGGTAGCCTTGGAGGGGAAAAGGCAAGCTTGGAGTTGACTGAGAATTAGAATTTAGGTTTAGTGGTTCTTTCATTGCAGGGACTTCATTAAGACTGGAGGAAAGAATGACAATATTACAGGTTGGGATTGGTGGTAATACCCTGGCAAAGATTTTGAGGCTGTTTTAGGAAGAAGCTTGTTGATGCTTCCTACTGAAGAGTTGATGTGTTTTTCAGAAGTTATAAAGATGGACACAAACTCCAGCAAGACTCCTGGTATAGTATAGTTATGCTAATGAAGACAGTTCAATTCTAAAGTCATGGTAATGTGATCTTAAGCTTTGTGGCCCAAGGGCTTTAGTTTCATTCTGAAGTCTTTAAAACATTGGGTTTCTAAGTGTTAGCACCTGAGTTTTTACTTACTGTTGATGATTTTGATTTTAAACAACTTATTACTATTTGGGAATTTTACCACAGGAAGCCATCATCTGTGTCGTGCTTTGGATGGGTGTACTGCAGGGGACTTTTATATAGGCAAAATTTTGTCTGTCATCAACGTACTAGGGAAAAGTGGGACCATTTAAAATAGCTCTCTGGAAAGTTATCACCTAAACAAAAAAGATTATGTATGCGTTTACATTATGGTTGTTCTCCATATGTTTATGTGCATTTTTGTAAAGCAAACTTTCACATCTTTCTTCTTGGATGGCACAGTTAAATACAGAGGCTTTTTGTGTTTCTGTGTTTGGGGATGTCTCTTTAAAAGATATAGGTCTTAATTCAGTATAAGGAAAATAGGTCATTGAAAAATTTACGGACATTTTCTGAGGATTGGCTTGATTCAGTGCCTGTTCAGCAGATGCTGGGCATTCAGTAAATGCCTTCAGTAAGTGCCTATTTTATTTGAGGTTCTAATTGAGTGTCACATTTTTGTGGCTCTTTGTACCTTTGAGACAAAGGGTAAGACCAGAATGTGTTTGTTGCTCAGCAGCTAATTGTAGAATATACTGTCTTGGATTGTGGATTTAAATTGCATGGAAAAAAGATAATTTGTTAGTGTAAAATAATTTATAGGTTACAGAATTTGCACTGATACACAACTTCAATGTGAATCTCTGAACAAATGTGGAGTAGAGAATTACCTTTGAGAAAACTAAGGCTTGAAGACCTAAATGCTTGTCCCACATGTTATAGGCCCCAACCCAAAAGAATGTGTCCTTTGCCTGCTAGGGAGATAATTCAACAGAGCGCTAGCGGAACCAAGCAAGGCTTCCTTAGAGACTCGTGTGTGAGGGAACCTGTGCTGGAAAGGAGAAGTTAGCCTGGCTCCACAAAGGGAGGTAGGAGGAGATATTTGAAAGGTAGGTCCACAAGGTGGGGAGGAAGAGAGCAGGTCATAACATGTTCTAGGTTGGGCTATGCTCTGGCCTGTGCTGAGGAGTTACATACCCGCTTCACACACAGGGGCTCAGCCTTCTCCCTCTAGGAAATTGTGAGCCATGGCCTTATATGGTCAGTGTAGTGGGTAAAATTGTGTGGACAGGGATCGCTAGTCCCTGATTTAGTCCACCTGTTTCAACAGGACTTGAGGCCACTCATCCTACAGGTTCAAAATTTCTTTTACAAACCAGGCTGTCTCACAAGGCCACACCATTTAGAACTGAGATTTACCCCAAATTTTTTGACTAAAAAGAATGTAAAGGAAAAATTAGTTATATTTGTAAAATTAACATTTATATACATTTTTCACTGCTAGTACTCTGTGTAATTTTTAACTAATTTGGACTTTCTGAATTTGACTAGAAACTTTTAACTGACAACATTTAATTCCGTCATTTAAGGTACTTGAACTTAGATCAAACAAAATTGTGTCTCGTGTTTTGCTTATAACTGAGTAAAAGCCACTATTAGCTTTTATTTTATAGCAGTTTACTCTTTGGTTCATTTAACTTGGAGATGTTTCATTACCTAATTTATTAAGAATGATGTCACATTTTTAAGTAACTGCAAAAAGGAGAGAGAATTAATATCATTAATGATCAATTGGTTCTTGATCTCATTTCCAAGGTCATGCCAAGTTTAATTGTCTTTCTAAATGTTTATTTGTTTTCTTACCCACATGGAGAGGTCAAAGTTATTTTTCATGTTAGGTATTTGAATGTTTGCTTAAGAGTTTGTAGCAACTACCAAGATTTTAGACTTTCTTTTAAATGTAAAATTGTAGCACAGGGGAATGGAGAGACAAGAATTCAGTCCAGTGTGTGGAGCTTATAGCTGTGGATATTTAAAACTACTTTTTTGGTGGCTAGGAAAGCAGTATTACTTTTCTGCTTCCTAGCTATGCTTACTATTCTCTTTATTTGACAGGGCCATGGCCAGCTATTTAAGAGTTTTATGTAAGGCTGATGAAGCAAATTTGACTTTATCGTCTGTCTGGCCCCGGTGGGACCAAACACCTTGGCAATGAAGATTGGACTCTGCCACCTTCTTATTTCAAGCAGGCTGTTTGATAACAATGTGCTATGGGGCAGCAAATACTTATAAAACCCATCCAGAGCTTAACATTTTACCTTGGTGTACAGAAACCCGGGTCTGAGAAACAAAATTAGACCCAATCTCTTTTAAAGTTCTGGTTCTTAATTTTTCACCCCTTAGGTTTGTACTTGAATTGATTCTGGGTTGAGACTGAATTACTGGGATGCCATTCATGTAGAGTTCAATGTAGATGGTGCCTGCTGGAATTCCACACCTGGTAATAATCCTAATTTATATGGCTATTAATAAATATGTTACCTATGAAAAGAATAATGATACAAGACCAGCTAAGCATCTTTCTCTCAGAAGTGATTACAGCTTGAATTTTATATTTAGCATTTCATTCTCTTGATAGCGTTACAACATGTTTGTATCCCCAAACAATACATTGTTTGCTTTGTTTTTTACCCTACGCTTTTATTATAAAAATGTTTAATGACACAGAAAGACTAAAATAATTGTACAATGATTATCACTCAGTGCTTAGATTTAACAATTAAGATTTACCAAATTGCTTTATCTTCCAACATATGTATATACAAATACTTTGTGGGTGAACCATATGAAAACAAATTGCAGACTTCACCTCTAATGTTAAGGCATGTACCTCTTAAAGGCATTCTCCTATAACCACAATACCATTGTCATATAAAAGATATTAGCAGAAATTCCTTATCTATAAATCATTCATGTTCGAAATTTCCTAATTTTTACCCACAAAATGGATTTCTCTCTTTCGCCCTTCTCACCACCTCCCGGCCCGCCCCAGCCTAACCCAATATCTATTCAAGTCTCACACAGTACAGAAAATAACCAAGACAGGTTAAGTATCCTAATTATTTTCCCCTCTGAATGGAGACAGGGTAGAACAGCTTTTCTGCCATTATTTCTCTTAGCCCTGAAAAGGCAACCTGTCAAAACCTAGCACTAATAAGAACACATGTAAAATGTAAATTTGTGATGACAGCAATATTTCATGTTTGAATAAAACTCAGTTCCTCATGGATGTTGCCTTTAGGGAGCTTTGTTCCTAATTTGGAATTTAACACGAACATATATAAAACAATAAGTTGTAATGTGATCTTAATATATAATGAGATGGGGTGTCACTTGGGAAAAATCAGGATAAGCCAGAAAATTATGGAAGTCTTAAGATTTGAGCACTGTAAATAACATTTTAGGATTGGCAAAAAAACAGTGAAAACAACAGTGTTGCAGATTGACTCAACTGGCCTGATTCCAGTTGGGGATATAGAGACGAGTATATTTATTCAAACAGGTCCTCATTGAACTCTTGGTTGCATCCTGGGTCATGGTGGGTGAGTATGAAACCAGATGTGTATCATGTGACCTGTGGCAGAGACAGGCTGCACAATCAGGGCTGAGGGGCTCTGAACTGATTTTCTAATTGCTGTTGTCACAATTCACCATGAATTTACTATTTCACTGGGCTAAATTCAAGATTCTGGCTACGCTGCCTGCTTCTGGAAGCTCTCTGGAAGCTTTTCGGGATCTTTCCCTGCCTTCTCTAGCTTCTCTAGTTTGGTTTGTGGCCTCTTCTTTTATCTTCAGAGTCAGTATCAGTCAACTCTTTATTGTCATTAGCTCTCTGATGCCCATCTTCTCTTTCACTTGTAAGGACCCTTGTGATTATATTAAACCCACCTGGATAGTCCAGGCCAATCTCCCCATCTCACAGTCAACTGAATACATCTGCTATCTTAATTCTACCTTGCATTGTGATATTACATATTCACGGGTTTCTATTAAAATATAGACCTCTTATTTTGCTTAAGAAACGTTTTCGAAAGTGATTTTCTAAGCTGAGACCTTTTGGATAATTAAAAGCAAGCCAACAAAGCCAGTCTTGAGAAGGAAAGGTGTTAGAAACTGCAGGGTTGAGAGGTTAGGACTGTGTACATTCTGGGAAGTACAGGAAGCTTAGTTCTGCAGAACCCGAAGTTGGCAGGGTGGGTGTGCAGAGGGCACTTGCTGGAGAGCAAGAGGAGGTTGGATTTGGAAAATTTTAAATGGCTGATCAATGTTAGCTTTGCCTTTTACCAAGATTTTGTCTATTCTTCCGGGGCACATTTGGTTTTCTCTGATCTGGCATTGGGATCCTCTATATACTGTAATGCCTGAGCATTATGTATGGTGGTGTACTCAACCATCCAATCACCTCTTTCCTTAAGTGGGTGGAATGGGTTTGGAGGATCAATTTATCCCTTTCTAATTCAAAGTTAGAGAAGATAAAGATGCTTTATCGATCATAAGATGTATAGAATAGGACTGAGATAATCAGATTTCTCTATAGAATACATTGCTTAGTTCTTTGACCATTGATCATCATCAGGGGTCTTGAATCTTCATCACCGGCCCCCCTACCTCCCCATCTATCCTCTCCCACTGCTGGCCAGCTTTTGCTTGACAATACTGCTAACTTAATAGGAAATTCATTGGCTTAGTCCTCCTCCCCCGAGATAGTTCTATGCTCTGTTCACTTCCTCTGCTAGGAGAAAGAGAAGGAATCCACATTTAGGTGAAAGTAATCAAGAAATAAAGACAATGCTGAAATAGGGAATTTAACCTAAAGTTTTTTCAAGTAAGAACTGTTTAGCTTCAGGATTTTTAAAAGCTTCTTCCTTTCAGACACAAAATTGCATATCACTTGAGGGTTTCCTTTTTACTTGATTGCAGTTTCTATGCTGAACTGAGGTAAAAGGATCAGTGTGAACCCCAAGAGGCCCTTAGTTGAGAAGTTGACCTTGGTTACCTGACTCATTTTTTAGGGGACCCAAGTGTGAAAGGGTGGAAAGGGTGAGAGAATTAGTATATAATTCTTTGTTGAATTCTAAACCATTCATTAAATTTGAGACTTTTCTGAACGCTGTGCCCTAGTTCCTGTCCATTCACTCCCCAGTGCAGGGAAGCACCTCTGTCCTTTTCCCTGCCCACGGGTTTCTGTACATTCTTTAGGAGTCACTGCAGTCTCATAGATAGATTGCATGTAGTTGGTGACATCAACTGAACTGACCATACTTAAACTATGCAAATTGCTTCCTTTTTTTTTTTTTAAAGATTTATTTATTTATACATACAAGCTGGGGTACAGGCCAGAGGCGTGGGGTGGCGAGAGGGTTCACCAGAGACAGAGTGGGGAGCAGAACAGACAGATCAGAAATACACTGCTGAGGGGAGCAGCGGGCGAGGCAGGAGAGGTCTACCGCAGCATGTGGGATTCTCCTGGGCTGGACGTCGAACTCGCATCGTGCGCTGCCGACAGCTCCACAGCGCGGCGCTCAACCGCTGTGCCACCAGGGAGGCCTAAATTGCCTACTTTTGACATAACTATACACCCAGGAATTCACTAGAACCAAGATAATGAACATGCACATTACCATGAAAAATTTGCTCAAGCTTTTCTGTAACTGCCCCCTGACCTTCAGACCACTACTGATCTGCTTTCTAGCACAACAGGTGAATTTTTATTTTCTAGAATTTCATTTAATGGGATTCTGTCCATATATGTTTGCATATACACATACATATATAGCTGTATATATGCATATACTTACTCTGAACATTTTGTTTGACTTCATTTTACTCAGCATAATTATTTTGATATTCCTTCATACTGTTGCAGGCATCAGTAGTTCACTCATTTTTATTACCAAGTAGTATTCTGTTGCATGGATGTATCTCGATTTGTCCTTTTCCCTGTTGGATATTTGAGTTGGAGCTATTGCAGCTTAGCGCTATTACAAATAAGCTGCCAGGAATGTTTGTGTATGGTTTTGTGCAGATATATACTTTCATTTCCTTTTGCTAAATACTCAGGTGTGGAATAACTGATCATTTGGTGGATGTGTATTTAACTTTTAAAAAACTGCCAAACTGCTTTCCAAAGCTGTACCATTTCACATTTTCAACAGTACTATATGAGAATTTCAGTTTCTCTGCAGGCTCTTCAACACTTGGCTTGTTCAGTTTTTAAATTGTATGCCAATAACTATATAGTTATTAGCTATAATAACTAATGATCTACGTTTTTTCAAATGTTTGTCATCTGTGTATTGCCTTTGGTGAAGTGGTTCGCATATTTTGTCCATGTATTTTAATTTAGTTGATTGTTTGAGTTTTGAGAGTTCTTTATGTATTTGGGAGGCAAGGCCTCTGTTTGTAGTGATTTACAAATCTCCTTTCCTAACTGTAACTTGTCTTCTTGTTTTTCTTAACAGTGTCCTTTGAAAAGGAGAATATTTTATTTTGATGCAGTTCATCAATTTTTTTTAATGGATTGTACTTTTGTATTATATTTAAGGAACCTTTGCCTAATTAGGGTTCCAAAGGTTTTGTTACTGTGTGACTGAGGGGCACCCTGGGATTCCCAAACTTATACCCTCTCAAGGGGTCTGGCCATTCGTGTGCACAAAGGCAAAGCAGACTTTTACTGTGAGAGTACTTTAAAAGAATTAATGAGACAGAAGAGAAGACTGTTCAGCATAAAACACCCCAAATTACCCACTGCCTCGTGGGTAAAAATGCCCAGCCAAACAGGGTCAGTCGGAAGTGGGGCCTCTGAGGCCCAAAAACTTGCCACAAGTCTAAGGCGCCTTCTTGTGGAGGGACCATAGGAAAAGGATTCTGAACTAGATCGCAGCCAACCTGGACAAAAGAATATACCACGCCAAGACAACAGCTGCTATTGTCGGTCTCCCCGTGGGTGCCACAACCACATGTCTCTTCCAGGTGTCTCTACATGTCTCCTACAGATGTCTCCTTCCACACCTTCCCAGCAATATCACGGTGCACATCAGGCTGCAGGAAGAAGAGCCTTCCCCTTTTTCTGCTTCCCAAGAGCTTACCTGTCTTCCATGTTATAGTTTCACCTACTGCACAGCATCACCCTTAGTTAAGTGGGGTTGGGAGAAATGATTCGTCTCCCTTTTATGGAGCTGTCTCTGTAACAATCTCATGGAAGTTTTGTGGTGTTATGTAAATATTATTTTGAACAATTTTTTTCAAATGGCATGAGGAATTGTTCAGAGTTCTTTTTTTTAAAAGATTTATTTATTTATGCATACAAGAACTGGGGTGTAGGCCAGAGGTGTGGGGTGATGAGAGGATTCACCAGAGACAGAGTGGGGAGCAGATAAGGCGAATCTACTGAAGTACACTGTTAAGGGGAGCAGCAGACGAGGCAGAGAGGTCTGCTGTGCCATGTGGGAAGCTCTCTGTCCAGGGATCGAACTTGTGCTGCAGTGGCTCTGGATAGCTCCATAGACTGAGACTTAACCCGTTGCGCCACCAGGGAGGCCCCACAGTTCTTTTTTGTATGTCAATATCCAACTCTTTCAGCATCATCTATTGTTATAAATATTAACTTTGTTGAAAATGAGTTTATTTCTATACTCTCTGTTCTGTTCCATTGATCGTTTTTTCTTTTAAACCAGTACTACACTGTCTTGACTACAGCTTTATAACTACTCATGACAACAGGGTCCTTCAGCTTTGTTCTTTTTCCGAGCAGCATTGGTTCTTATAGAATATTTACATTCTGGGTCGTATGGGAGCTCCAGGTTTAGCAGTTTGAGGAATCGCCATACAGCTTTCCATAGTGGTTGGATCAGTTCACATTCCCACCAGCAGTGTAGAAGAGTTCCTTTTTCTCCACATCCTTTCCAGCATTTGTTGTTGCCTGCATTTTTAATGTGTGCCATCCTCACAGGTGTGAGGTGGTATCTCTTGTGGTTTTGACTTGCATTTCCTTGATTATAAGTGATGTTGAACATTTTTTCATGTACCTGTTGGCCATTTGCTTTTCTTCTTTGGAGAAGTGTCTTTTTAGCTCTTCTGCCCATTTTTTGACTGGGTTATTGGCTTTGTTTTTGTTGAGTTGTGTGAGTTCCTTGTAAATTTTTGTTATCACTCCTTTATCAGATGTATTGTGTGGAAAGATCTTTTCCCAGTTGGTAGGGTGTCTGTTAGTTTTGGTCAATGTCTCTTTTGCTGTACAGAAGCTTTTTATTTTGATGTAATCCCATCTGTTTATCTTGTCCTTCACTTCCTTCGCTTTGGGGGATGTGTCTTTCAAGATTTTGCTGAGATGTATGTCGTGCAGAGTTTTGCCTATATTTTCTTCTATAAATTTTATGGTTTCAGGTCTTATGTCCAGGTCTTTTATCCATTTTGAGTTGAATCTACCCAAAGGACACAAAAACACTAATCCGAAAGGATACATGCACCCGTATGTTCATTGCGGCACTGTTGACAATAGCAAAGGTATGGAAGCAACCCAGATGCCCAAAAATAGATGATTGGATCAAGAAGATGTGGTACATAGACACAATGGAATACTATTCAGCATTCAAAGAAGATAAACACATGCAGTTTGCAGGGACATGGATGGAATTAGAGGGGATCATACTCAGTGAAATAAGCCAGAAAGAAAGAGAAAAATATCGAATGATTTCACTTATAACAGGACTATAAAGAAACCAAATAGGTGGGGAGGGGAGGATAAGGGCACAGAATGGAGTAGAAAAGAACACAAGGGACCACGGAGATGGATCACAGGTGAATTGGTGGTGAGCTACCCAAGGGGAATACAAAATGTAAAAGTCATAAATAACAATAAAAATATATATTTAAAAAAAAGAATATTTACATTCTTAGAATCAACCTGTCTTTCTATCAGAAAAAAAAAAGCCTTGTTGAGATATTTATTGGTATTACATTGAATGTGTAGATCAATTTGGGGGGAATTGTCATTGTAATTTCCCTCCTGTATGATTCCAAATCCCAGCATTATTGTTTAGGTTGTATAAAGTTGGGCATTTAATCTCTTTGAACCTAAACTCCTTCACCTACGGAATGGAAATGATTATTTATATACCTCCATGATAACGTGAGGAGTAAATAAGTCAGTATATAAAGTGCTTTTGCTCTTACTTTCTGTGTATTGTCATTGTAGGAAATGGGTTTATAGGTAGTAAAGAAATCTTCATTTCTTCAGCTTTTCAGACATCATTTGCCAGATGTTTTCATTGTTTTATATTTGGAAAAGTGTATTTCTTCACAGTCAGAGTCAGAAAGGTTTTATTTTTTACAAGTGCAACTGAGGTCCGAAGCATGGTGACTTGGCCAAGACTACTCAGTTGGCAAAAACAGAGGAGAATTTCTCACTTTAATCTTAAATATTAGCATGAGTTCAGTCGACAGACTTAGAATTCACTCAGTACCTATTTGTCTAGTGCCTAATAAATGCTGATCATTGTACAAGGCCTCTCCTTGCCTCCTGGGACTTCAGAGTGAGACCAATTTGCAACATTTCCTCTCTTCACAGTATTTATAGACTTCTGGAAATAAAGACAAGCAAACAGATAATTTAAATATAGGATAGTAGGTAAAAGTAGAGGAATTGTGGAAACAGTTGAAGAGCAGTTAACCTGGGCCTGAGTGTCAGGGAAGACATTTCTTAAGACTTTTTAGTGATCTTTCATTTCAGGTTTGAGAAATGGGAAGGGGTTGTGGGCAAGAGAGAAAATGTACACTTTATACTTTGTTCATAGAACAAACATCTGGATGCAACAGAGAGAATGGCACTATTTGCAAATTAAAGAGTCATAAGAGGGGCTGGCTTCTATCATGAATATCAATAGAATGTTGAGTTGTGTGACTTTATCCTTGTGGTTTTAGGCAGGAGAATGTTAAGATCAGGTTTGCAGTTTAGAAAAGATTCTTTTGAATATAACACAGAAAATGGATTTTAAATGAATTACATGAGAGAGGATGGTGGTCAGCAAGCAGAGCAGCAGTGGGTGAGGATGGAAATGGGGGAAAGATATATAGCAAGTTTGGTGCTAACTGAATGTGCTTTGGTCAAAGAACTTACAAGTTTGATAAGGTGATGGCCAAGTTTCTGACCTGAGTAACTGGTTAACTGTTTTATTGGTGGTTTCTTCATCTGGGCAGGAAATACAGAGGTGGCAGCAAGTTTGGTGTGCAAAAGAGAGAGATCTGTTTGTTTGTGTTGAATTTCAGGTGAGGGGGTGGAAAACTCATCTGCACTTTAAAGAGTGTTGGGAGCTAGAGCCGCAGGTGTATGGGAGTCGTCAATGTTTTAGAGAGATAAAGAAGGAAACATTGAAGGCACATAAGATTGTCTGGTGGGTCATGGGAAAACATGGCATTAAGATGCAAAGTAGAGTGTCGTTGCCTTTAAACTATGGGAGTCAGAAGAAGTTTCTAATTTGGTTTCCTTAAATATATAAAATGCCTTCATCCAACAACCACATTGCCTCATTGCTTTAGTTAATCTTTAAAATACAACTTCCTTCTTTCCTGTGATCTCCCATTACACTCTTACTTTTCTTGTGAATACTGACATTGTGTAACAGAGGACCCATACATGAAACATAGAAAAACAAGGGTCCCTGCTATTTAAATTTAAGTAGTTGAGGATTGTTCTAAAATGCCACTGTTTAAGAATTATATTCCTTAGTTATTGGAATGACATTGAAGAGGTCTAGTTAAATCTTGTTTTATTATATGGTTCTATAAGTTATATGAATCTGGAATTAAATAAGATTAAAAGCAGAACAGCTTTCTTGAGAGTACAGAGGAAGGGGAAGGTTATAGCACCATTATTGTCAATTAGACTTTGAACTGACTTGTCAAGATCTTCATGTTTGAGGAACACCATTTGCCTTCTACTCTAGTGCTTTTATTTCATAAATGAGGAAACTGAAGGGTGTGTTTCTTCTAGGACAAATGCTTTACCCTGTGGAGGTGGACTTAGTACTGGAAACTCGTGATTCCTGGTCTAGTGCTCTTTCTGTGACATGTGACATGGTGATGTTGCCTGCTAGAGTCACTTCCATTATTCACCATCTCTGTTGCAATTCATTCTATGCCCTCAATACTCTGGGTTATTATTTTTTTAAGATTTATTTATTTATGCATACAAGAGCTGGGGTGTAGGCCAGAGGTGTGCAGGAGTGAGAGGATTCACCAGAGACAGAGTGGGGAGCAGAACAGGCAAATTGAAATTCACTGCTGAGGGGAACAGGGGGCGAGACAGGAGAGGTCTGCTGTGCCATGTGGAAATATTCCTGGCCAGGGATCGAACTTGTGCTACAGTGTCTGCTGATAGCTTCATAGGCTGAGACTTAACCCATTGCGCCACCAGGGAGGCCAACATTCTGGTCTATTGAAGGTAAAAAAGAGTGGCAGGGAAAGAAAAATCATGATGTGCTCCATTGTTCTAGATGTCAGAAACTTGCTGGCATGTCAGACTGACAGCAGGTACTTTGACATTTTCAGGGGATATTCTGTGTGTTGGATTATCAGTGAATATCTCTGTCTGCTTACACTACTTTGTAGCTAGCTGACTTGAGTGTCAGTGGGAACCCAACATGTTTGTTTCATTTGTCAGCTTTGGTGCAGTGATACATTTAATTTCACAATTGTTTAATAAGAAAACTGTAGTTAGTAAACAAAAGTTTATTGTATTATGAAAACTGAAACATTCCCCTAAGGCTAAAATTTTATTTGGTAAGTCACTTAATGAGGAACCGAAAGACTTAGTTCAATTGCAATATTAGCATTATATTAAACACTTTCATTTTATGGATGAAGAAACTGTTAAAAAAGGCGATGAAATTTGCCAAAACATTGTTGCTAATAAGGGCTAAGTTTGATTTGCAATACCTAAATATTATGAATTCCTACATATTTTACTTCCATAATCATTTGCTCGGTGTTCTAGCATGTGCTCCATCTGGTTTTTGTGTGTGCGTGTATTTCTTTCCTGTGAATGCTGTCTTCCTTGTACCCCAACTCAGCCAATTCCCTTGTCCCCAAGTTAACCCTCTGTAAATCACTCTCCCAAAGCATTTGTGTAGGTATCACTCTTTATTTGAAGGTTGCTGAAGGATTGTGTAGGAGAAGGGAGCATATCCAAATGGAGATCATTACATCTCAACACAATGTGCAGCATCAAAACTAAGCATTAGGCAGCTCTGTTCTTAAAATTCTTTGTACTTTCTCTGGAAGTTTAAAGTGACCACTTTTGTCTAAAGACTGCGGTATACATACAGCTCACATATATGCACTCTTAGAAGTCATTTGTGAGGAACTACAAAGCAGCCAAGAGCAATCAACAAAATAGCAGATTCAGCTATTCTCTAATTAAAAGACAAAGTGTAACTGAATTGATTAAAAAAATCTATGTGCTGTCTAGAAGTGATTCACTGCAGATGTAAGGAAGACATAGAAGGAAATGTTTCCATGTAAATGGAAAACAAAAGAAAGCTGGGAACTATACTATATCAGACAAAATAGACTTTAAAACAAAGATTGTAATAACGACAAAGAACAGTATTACATAAGGATAGAATAATCAATCCTACAGGAGGACATAGCAGTTATAAGTGTTTATGCACCCAAGATAGGAGCCCCTAACTATATCAAGCAAATATTAACAGACCTAAAGAGAGATAGACAGCAACCCAGTATTAATAGGGAATTTTTATACCCCTCTTAATCAATAAATAGATCATCCAGACAGAAAACCAGTAAGGGAATACCAGCATTAAATGACACATTAGATCAGATGAACTTTATAGGTATATACGGAACATTCTGTTCAAAAGCAGAAGAATACACAGCCTTCTCAAGTGCACATGGGGCATTCTTCAGGATAAATTTTACATTAGCACAAAAATAAGTTTGATAAATTTAAGATTGAAATCATAAAGAACATCTTCTCTGACAACAACCGTCAATCAGTTACAAGAATAAAACTGTTGAAATACCTGGAGATTAAACAACAATGCTGCTGAACTAACAATGGGTCAATGAAGAAATCAAAGGAGAAATTTTTAAAATGACATAACGAAACATACAGTACACAGTGAAAGCAGTTCTAAGAGGTATGTTCATAACAATACAGGCTACCTCAAGAATCATGAAAAATCTCAATCTAGCTTTATATGTCAAGGAACCAAAATAATTAAAAAAAAAAAAAGCAAATGAAACCCCAAATTAGTAGAAGGAAGGAAATGATAATCATCACAGTGGAAATAAATGCAAGAGACTGAAGAAAATGGAAAAGTTCGATGAAACTAAACTAGAAACTGATTCTTTGAAAAGATAAAAGGACTGATTTTTGCTATATTCACTAAGAAGAGAACAGTCAAGTAAATCAGAAGTGAAAGAGGTGTTACAACTGACACCACAGAAATAGAGAGGACTGCATTTGACTATTAGGAAAAATTATATGCCAACAAATTGGACAACCTATAAAAATAGGTAAATACCTGGAAACATACAACCTTCAAAGATTGAATCATGAAAAAAATGGAAAGTATGAATAGACTGATTACTGGTAGGGAGATCAAATCAGTAGTCAAAAGTTGTCCGAACAAACAAAAGACCGGTACTAATGGCTTCACTAGTGAATTATAGCAACCATACAAAGAAAAATTAATACCAATCCTTTCAAACATTTCAAAAAGTAGAAGAGGAGGGAATTCTTCCTAACTCATCTTACGAGGTCATCATTACTCTGATACCAAAACCAGACAAGGACATCTCACTAAAGAAAATTTGCAGGCCAATATCCCTCATGAACATAGATGCAAAAATCCTCAACAAAATATTAGCAAACTAAATTCAACTATACATTAAAAGGATCATAGACCATGATCATGTGGGATTTAATCAAGGGATGCAAGAATGGTTCGACATTTCCATAAAACATTTCCATTTCAATAAAAATGATACACATTAACACAACACTATGAAGTATAAAAATGACTATAGTTAATACTCTGCAACTTGCTATTAGTAAATCTTAAAAGGCTTCATCAGACATACACAAAAATGTTTCCGACTATGTATGTTCATCAACATACATGATAATGAGACCGATTGTGATCATTATTTAGCAATGTATATAAATATCAAATATCAAATATATAAATATGAAATCATCTTCTATATCTGATTTTGGGGGACGGGATCATCTCCTCCACACACACATACAATTTTCGAGACACCAGCTAGGTATCATAAGTTTTAACTAAATTCATACTCAATTCTAATATCATCTACTTAGAGGTACCATTAGATTCTACAGGGTTAAGTGCTCAAGTCTCCCAAGATTACCTTCTACTTCAGACTCCAGTCACAATCCCCCCAACTGTCATCCTCCCCACCCCATTATCTATACTTTTGACCAACTGGCTATGTAAATGAAGTTCCTGGACTCCATACTTAAGTTTGATTAATTTGCTAGCGCAGCTTACAGAACTCAGGTAACTCATTAGATGACTAATTTATTATACAGAATGTAACTTTATTTTGTTGTTGAAGTAACATTGTCTTACATCCTTGCTAGTAGTGTTTTGATGGTATAGGATCTACCCCCTCAGATGTAGTCATTTTTTTTTAAAAGATTTATTTATTTATACATACAAGCTGGGGTACAAGACAGAGGTGTGGGATGGTGAGAGGGTTCACCAGAGACAGAGTGGGTAGCAGAACAGGCAGATCAGAAATACACTGCTGAGGGGAGCAGCGGGTGAGGCAGGAGAGGTCTGCCGCACCATGTGGAATTCTCCCAGGCGGGGCGTTGAACTCACATGAGTGCTGCCGACAGCAGCGCTCAACTGCTGCGCCACCAGGGAGGCCCCAGATGTAGTCATTTTAGTACTTCTCCCAGCTTGTCTCCCTGTTTTCACCCCTCCCCCTCTGAAAGTCATAGATCAGTGATCAGCTTTCGAGGCTTGCTTCTAAAGTTTGCCTTTGATGCTTTATTTGCTTTTTCTGTATTCTAACTGTCAGTGACACTATCCCATATTTACCTTTCCCCCTCTTATTTCTCTTAGCATAATTCCTTTCCGCTCCATCCACATTGCTGCAAATGGCATGAGTTTATATTTTATGATTGCTGAGTAGTATTCCATTGTGTATACATACTGCATCTTCTTGAGAGGATATAGCAGTAACAGCCTGATGGAAGAGATATATATGGCGAGTATGGAGAAAGGGCACAAAGCTCCCATGACTTCTATGTGCCCATCTACCCATCCATGTGTTCAACTTGGATGCTTTCCAAAGCCCATGTTTTTGGTTATTTATGGAAGACATTATTTAGGCATGATTGATTAAATCACTGGCCGTTGGAAACTGAACTCAGCCTCAGCTCCTCTCACTTCACCAGAGGTCTCAAGGAAGGCGTGGAAGTTCCAACCCTCTATAATCAAATGGTTGGTTCCATTGACAAGTCCTAGTCTATCGGTGCTTCCTCAAAGTCACCTCATTTACATAGCAAAAAGACACCTTTACCATTCTCAGTATATAGAAAGTTCCAAGACTTTTGGGAACTGTGTTTTTGGAACTGTGAATGAAGATAAAATATATATGAGAAATACATTTTGGTCATCTGAATGACCAAATATATATACAATATTGTAATACCTGAAACTAACATAATGTTATACATTAATTGTATTTTTAAAAAGTCAGTTTGAGTTTAAATAGCTTTTAAAAAATCTCATACAGAGCAAATGCTTGTGATCATAGTTTACTGTTAATGAAACTGAGATGATAATGGACTTTTACCTGCTTTGTTGGGATTGTCTCTTGTTCTAATAAAAAAGGATGTAAGCTAATTTTAAATATATATGAGTTTATATTTACATATTATATGTAATATATATTATGTATATGTCAATACAATATACATGTATTCATATATACAGTTATATATATGTAAATACATGTAATGTTATGCCCATTTGAGATATTACTCTTGTTCATGCTTTGATTGTAATCAGATTTTGCAGAGGAATTGTGTACAGTTCTTTAGGCTCCACATGAAATTAATACCTTATTCTGCTAGTTAAGGAGTTGAACAGTAAACTTTGTATTGTAAATTTTCTGGTTTAGATAGTATGGACGTTTCTTTTTTGTTCTTTAAAATAATCCTTTGTATTTATAGATTTTAGCAAAGATAATCAAACTTTTCTAACAAAGAAGTACAGCAGTACTTAGATATTCAAGATGAATTAACTTATTTTTTTGGTCTGTTTCAAGTTATGTAACTGAGCAGTTGGCTCACAGCAATAAATGAATATATTGGCAACCATGTGTTCCCCCACCCCCACTCCCCATTTTGCAATGATTTTCCTTTTTCTTTAATTTTAGGAAACAGATATTGATGACCGATATGGAGATTTGGATTCCAGAACAGATTCTGATATTCCAGAAATTCCACCATCCTCAGACAGAACCCCTGAGATCCTAAAGAAAGCTTTATCTGGTTTATCTTCAAGGTATGATTGGATAAGGATAAATGTAATGGGTGCACAAGATAAGCAATGAGGTTAAATAGGCAACTTTTTATTTTAACTAAATTTAAAATTACTAGTCAAAACTCCACAGCCCTTGCTCTTTTATATTTGTGCCAAATTTTAAGTAATTTTATATTGCCCTCTATTATATGCTTTAGTAATATAAATTACAGTGTTTAAAAGCAAAATAATGTAAGCTTTTATCTAGATTAATATATGAAATTTTAAATACTGATGTAGAAAGTGTTTTTCCACATTTTTTGACTAACACATTTTACATCACACCCAAAGGACACACAAATGTGCATTTTATCTGCTGCAAAAAAGATTAGGCCAAAAAAAAAAAAAAAAACAATTTTCGGAATTACTATGTATGATCCCGTTTTCTCTTTGATATTTGATACTGTTTTCTATTATTGAACAAAAAATGCTGGTTGTGACTTAGGTGATTTCATACCACTGCTTTAGGCTTATCTAGGAAATGTAATATGGGGATTTCTGATTTTTTAATTTCTAGGCAATAACGACTCAAAGCCAAAGTTTTCTTATTTTTAACCAATAGAGCAAACTTCTTGTTGTCCATTGTTAAAAGCATGATGATTGTTCTCACAGTTCTTATTCCTGGTTGTTTTCATGACCTAGTTCACAAATATGTCTTTAATTTAAAATCTCATGAGATCTATCTCAAATCCCCATTTTTAATAATGATATTAAATAAGAATAATAATGTGTATCATTCATGAGATTTCCTTTAATGATTATTTTTTTTCCTTCTGATATAAACTAACAGAAGTAATAATGGCTGATATTTATTGAGTAGATTCTATGCTAGGCACCGGTCCAGGCACTTTACATGTATCCACTAATGTAATTTTCACAGCAACCCTGCAACATACGTACAGTTATGTATCTGTATATAACTAAGAAAACTGAGACACAGAAATATAGCAACAGTCATGTAGCAAGTAAGTGATAAAACCATATTCTGAGCCAGAAATTATACTCTATGAATGAGGTTTTTTTGTAAAAAAATAAACAATATGTAATGTATGACTAGCTTCAGTCATTTAAAGAAACTTCTCTATAAACACTAAGTGAATGCTTCCAAATCTAATAAAGATAATCAGAATATGTTCCTCAAGGGCTCAGATTCTCAGTTACCTTGGTATTGTTAATACGAAGACAGTAGGTTCCCTGTTTGAAACCTCTGGGTCTCAGCAGCTGCCATTCTCTGAAGTTCAAGCCAGGCTCTAACATCAGGTATACGTATTGACATTGGCAACCCTACCTGGGGACTCATTTCTGACATATATAGTGTCTTCTTTTCTAGAAGAGGTTCTTGCTAATTTTGAGACTGAGCGTAAGTTCTGAAGGAGGACTATGTATGCTTCTGAGTTTTATGTGCACAGAACAAGATTATTATCAGGTTATGATTCTTCATTCCCATTTGACTAGCTCTGTGATTTAGCTCAGTTTCCTAATCCATTTCTTAATCCCCAAAGAGTTAGCTCTCTACAACCAATGTAAATATGGAGAAACCAGACAAAGGCCAGATAAAGCCAAACTCAAAAACAAACCCTAGAAAGCTGACTATAGAACTGAGGCATTCAGATGGGAGGGAAGAAAGAGGGAAGAAAAGAGGGTGAGCACAAAGGGGGGGTGGGCAGAGCACAATGGACTATCATGGTGACTATGGGTGCTTTTGTGGTGGGAGAACTATGGTAATGTCACTAGAAAGTGTTTGAGGGGGAGGGTGTCTTATACTTCCAAATTACAAACAGCGATTAAAACCAACATTGCCTCAAAAACAAACAAACAATGGAAACTTTTAGCTATAGCATTTTCTACTCTATACCCTTTTCAGTTCAGCCCAAACTGTACAGTCTTGTGAGAAATTTATGAGTCTACATAGTTGGTTAAACAGTAGAGGGAAAGCACATTTTGACCACTTCATGAATAACTTCAGAATTTTTGACTTAATGTGGTTGTAATTTAAATTTCAATGCATGTATCTATGAACAACTAATCTTTGACAAAGGAGCAAAGAAAATGCAGTGGAACAAGGACAGTCTATGTAATAAATGGTGCTGAGAAAACTGGACAGCCACATGCAAAAAAATGAAGCTAGACTACTATCTCACACTCTGCACAAAAGTCAACTCAAAATGGATAAAACACCTGGACATAAGACCTGAAACCATAAAATTTATGGAAGAAAATATAGGCAAAACTCTGCACGACATACATCTCAGCAAAATCTTGAAAGACACATCCCCCAAAGTGAAGGAAGTGAAGGACAAGATAAACAGATGGGATTACATCAAAATAAAAAGCTTCTGTACAGCAAAAGAGATATTAACCAAAACTAACAGACA